>JAPKLX010000019.1:756469-808223 GCA_026898415.1 Leonotis leonurus | reverse complement strand
GCGGTCCATGCCACTTATTCGGGCGGTCCATGCATTTATGTGACAAGCATGTGTTCTTCAATACAAAAACAAAAATTTCATGATAAATTATGTAAACATGCAATTAATACAAGCATACAAACCATAAACATGTCATATGTATCTTAAAATTACCCAAAAATACATTATGAAACGGTAGAACCATAAAAAACATCATGCAAAGCAGGATTATGCATGGACCGCTGGTAAATTATGCATGGACCGCCCACGTGTACATGGCACGTACACGGGCGGTCCAAGCATAATTTACCAGCGGTCCATGCATAATCATGCTTTAAATGGTATACAGAAGGCAATTACCTGATTTATATCTTCAATATCAGCCTTTTGAACTCAGATACGAGGCAATTATATAGCTAGAGAGGTTTGGATACTATTCAGCTTTCATATACGAAGTGAAAACGTATATAATATAAGGTTTCTAGGTTTAAATGTATAATATAACGTGTCCCCTAATTTTTAATAGCTCAATAGTTAAAACGTGACATGTCATTATTTATTGAATCACGTTTTTTGAATCATTTTTCAAGATTCCAACGTGTAGGTTATTTTAGGAAGAATTATTAAGTCAATTACTTATTCAATTATTTATTCAATGATTGTACCAATAATTGAATAAAATGTGTAAGAGGTGTAAGAGGGTGTTGAAATCTATGTACTTTTATATGTTAAAAAATGGAAATGGGTATTTTTGACATGTAACTTGATGTTTTGGGTATTTTGAACATATACTTTTTGAAAATGGGTAGTTTTCCACATTAACACTTATAAAAAGGTGCTTTATTTATAGTATTTTCTTTTCCCATAATGCAGTACTCTTACTTCACTATCTTCGAAACCCAACATTATCATTTTTTGTAAACTTCTTGTCTTTCAAGTACATCAACTATATCCTTTTCATTTGATTTGATAAACATGGGAATTCAAATTATTTTTCTGATTTAAACAATATAATATTCAAGAGCTTACAAATTAAAAGGTTTGATTTGATCACATAGAGAGACCCTTAATTTTCTGCTGGGTTGTTCAACGTAACCCTGAATTTTCTGGCATGATTAATTAAATTAGTTAATTAATTAATTAATAATCCCTATATTTGTTTAACAAACTAATCCAGTATTATATCGAAAGCTTGAACAAACAAATTATATTAATTATGAATAATCGGAACTCAACAAACCCTAATTTAATAAGCATCCCTTCAGAAAATAAAGGAACAAACTAATTGCTAATTCAAAAATCAACACTCCATATTTTATTCTAGGTTGTGAATAAAACTCTCAAAATTTAAAAGTTTGGGATAAGTTTAAATTGAAATTAGATTCCATTTTTTGTCACTATAATTGGATGGACGGTAATTATATTAGTATTACTATTTCTTATTTATCTTCCCAAAATTTGGATTAAACTGAGACTAAAACATTTTGTATGGTAGCAAACAAATATGCAAAATGTTAAATTGCGACAATAGATCGTTGTATCCTAAGCAAATAATAATTAGAAGTGTTTTCTAGCATCATATTATATCATTGTTTCATGTGTAATTGTCATAAATAATAACGAATTCGAATTTATTAATCTTCTAGCCCCATTCTAGTAATTACTAAGTAACTATTTTAACTTTTTTTTGATTATATTTACGTATATGATCGGTCACACGTGGTTATATATTTTTATTTATTGTATTTGTGCAACCAACATTATATATACCATGATTATTTTCAACCACCAATTAATTTAACGAGACTTCCATATTTGTTTCAGATATTCTCATTAAATGAAACCAACAATAATATATTTTTGGTTTAGTCTTTATACACAATGATACATTATTGCAGTTAAAAAATAATACTCGTTATCAATTAGCTAGTACGTATAAATTACTTTTTCAAATGATAATGTAGAAATGGTCAAGTTAAAAAAAAAAAAAAAAAATATGTGAGTTAGTTTCACGATATCATCATCTTTAGATACTACCAATTCAAACAATTGTATAATTAGAGGAACCTAAGTCAATATTACTAAAACAAAACACATCCATTAACCTTAGGTTTTTAATTTCAACAAGCATTCCCAAATACAATCGTTGATCGTGTGTGTTATAATTCAATCTAATATAATACCAACAAACATCATAACCTGTTCAAGCTATTTGTCATTACAAAATTCAATTCAATTCAATATGACATCAACAATTGATTCTCGATTGTGACCAAAATCATTTAAACTCAATTAGAGAATAATCCAAAAAAAATAATTAGAGTTTTAATTTTTAAAAACAATTAAACAGAAATAAATATAATAATTCATTAGTAAGATTTTGAAGCGATCCATCCAAAGTCGAAACGTGAGCAACTTGGGGTGGAAGAATTAAATAGAGAAAAAATGTGGGACCAAAATGCAATTAAAAAATGTTGATTTTTGAAAAAAAAAAAATAGAAAAGGAAAGGAAAACAGAAGACGACATTGTCGTTGATGCTGGTAAACCGAAACACAGTTGGAATGCCTAAGGAAGAAGTTGTTATGGATTGGTGTTGCAGATCAGATTCCTCCGCATTTCCTCATCTTCTCTTTCTCTTTCTCCGCACACCATATTCTCCTCACTCTCCTCTTTTTCTACATACAACACATTCCTCACTCTTCAGTCTCTCTCTCATCATGAGTTTGATTAAGAAGAAAGCGCACAGACAGGAATTAATCGGCCTCCACATTCTACAAGGTATCGTACTCCGGCATCACAGCCGCCGCCGCCTCCGCCATCTCCTCCCTCTCTTCGCCGCAGTCTCCGGCTGCCTGCTCCTCCTGTTCGCTGTCGTCTTCTTTATTCCACCTCCCGTCTCCGACCAAAGCGGCCAATACCACGTCACCATCAGTGCATCGGTATCTTTCGATGAATACATATATCGTTTTATTTATTTTCTGCCAACTGCATTTGACCTGAAACAATTATTCCTTTTTTGTGAAGTTCAATAACAGAGGCGGCGGAATCCACATTAATGCCGAGAGAGAAAACGTTTTCCTTGTTCCGGTGAGCTTAATCCTCCATATTCAGAATTAATCTCTCTCTCTCGCGAGATATCTCTTCCTCTCTCTGATGTTGTGTATTTTTGTAGAGAAGTGGTAATTTCATAGGCTGGGACTTGTGGATTTCAAATCAATCGAATTTATTTCATGGATGCAGCAACGCCAGCAATGACTTTCTACGTACTCATTCATCCTACTCCTACTCCATAATCATAATTAATATTTCAATATCTGTTCTGCTTTACATTAATGTCTGCAGATTTGTTTATTTCTCGATGACTCCATTTCTGTAGCACATGTAGTCTAATGTTAGGCACAGCCAAGCTTTTACATAAATTTCATTGAATAAGGTTTGAATAAAAGGAGTGCTAACTTTCCATTTTAACTAATGTAAATGCTGTAATCAATGCCTTATTTCTCTGAAATATCAGTCTTCTGGTTTTCGACTTATCCTTAGAATTATTTTTCTATTTTTTTGTAATCAATATCGTAAATGCAGCTGCAGAGATGAAGACTGAACCGAAAAGATATCTGTTGATCGCAACCAGCGGTGGCTTAAATCAACAAAGAACAGGGGTAATTTTTCTCTTATGTTTCTACTTATTTATTTTGATGGAAAAGAAATACTAAAAAAGCTGCAGTTCTTCAATGCTGCAGCTCTCTCTTTCTCGGAGTGCAACTAGTCAGCATGTATTCCGTTTTAAGTACTCACCTAAGAAATGTAATATTGTATAAAGGCCATTTGATTTGCATTGCAATGAATTTTATATGATGTTAAAAATATTGCCTTGTTTTCCTTTACTCTTTTTGACTCCTATGCTATGAATCTGAGTTGTGTTACATATGGTAACAGATAGTAGATGCTGTTGTTTCAGCGTACATATTGAACGCAACCCTCATTGTTCCTAAACTGGACCAGAAATCCTACTGGAAAGATGCCAGGTTTGTTAAAATAATATTTTCTTGAAAAACATTCAAAGGTGTGGTTTCTCATTGGGCTAAGGAAGAAAATGGTGTGTACTTGTTACTGCAGCAACTTCTCGGATATCTTTAATGTTGACTGGTTTGTGAAGTACCTCTCCAAAGATGTTAGAATTGTATTGCAGCTGCCAGAAAATGCAGGGAAAGTCATAACTACCCGCTCTCCACGGAAGTGCAACAAGAATTGTTATGAGACGCGTATCCTCCCCATCTATCTGAGGAAGCGCGTATGTGTTTCTTCACCGGATTTAATACATTCTGATGCTGAATACTGAAGTTGAAAGCATGTGTTATTTTTGGTGTTCTCAGGTGCAGGCAGTTCAACTCACAAAGTTTGATTACAGGCTCTCCAATAATCTTGACATGGATTTGCAGAGGCTAAGATGCAGAGTTAACTATCATGCCTTGAGATTCACTGACCCCATTCTTGACATGGGAATGAAGTTATCTGAAAGGATGAGAACAAAAAGCAAGCATTACGTCGCATTGCATTTAAGGTATCCCAACACGATTCCCCTTACTCAAAACCACAAGATGAAGAAGATCCAATATGTGCATTGCTCCTTCATATGTGATTTCAACTGCTGCAGATTTGAACCTGATATGCTAGCTTTCTCCGGCTGCTACTATGGGGGCGGAGTGAAAGAAATGAAAGAACTAGGTGCAATACGAAAGAGGTGGAAAACATTACATGTAAGTCCAGATAGCCTCTTAGTAAGATTGTAACAAATATATACTGATAAGTAGATATATGTTAACATGCATTATATTGGGCTTTGATATCAGACAAAAGATCCTGAAAAGGAACGAAGGCATGGAAAATGCCCTCAAAGTCCTGAGGAAGTAGGATTGATGCTGAGAGCATTAGGCTTCAGCAACGATGTTCATATATACGTAGCATCAGGAGAAGTATATGGAGGTGAAGATACTCTCGCCCCTCTCAAAGCGCTCTTCCCCAACATCCATACTAAAGAGACCCTCACCACAAAGGCAGAGCTCGCTGAGTTTCAACCATATTCTTCGCGAATGGCTGCATTGGACTTCATTGTTTGTGATGAAAGCGATGTTTTTGTTGCCAACAACAATGGGAACATGGCAAAGATCCTTGCTGGCAAGAGGTAATTAAGAAAACAGAGAATGTATGTGCATGTGTGATTCTTATATTTGATTATGCATGATATTCTTGTAGGAGATACTCTGGCCACAAACCAACAATTAGGCCTAATTCGAAGAAGCTTTATCGCGTCTTCAATGATCGACACAACATGACATGGCACAAATTCGCCTCACAGATTCAGACATTCCAAGTTGGGTTCATGGGAGAGCCTAATGAGGTGGAACCAGGACGAGGCGAGTTCCACGAACACCCTTTGTCCTGCATATGCCAGAAACGCGATGGAAATACAAGCTATCGAGCAAGAGACATGATGGATAGAAGCAACAGTGAATTAACAAATGATGAAGATGAGGAGCAAGATATCTTCTCCGATACAGAAAATGCAGAGGAAACTGAAAATGAAATTGGAAAAAGAGTATTGATGTCTAACAGAAGAGATTATTCTGGGTTAAAAACTGATCACCCAGAAATGGAAGATATTTTATTAGATTAGCATTCATATATATATGGTGTAGATATAGAGAGCAATGAAGAAAATTTTGGTGTTGATTGGATGCATCTAGTCTAGTGATGATGCCTAAACACACATGCGCTGGAGTCTAGAGTAGGGCAGCAATGACAGTGTACATAGAAATAGAATACCTCATTTTTTAGGGCGACGAGGAAAATCTTCAGTCGCTTCACTTGCTCGGTGCAGTCGTTCTCACAAATCACAATATGCATCGTTGCTGGTTAGTTTTGAAAATTAAACCATGTTTCATTGTTTTCTGAGTTTTTAACTTCAAACACAAGTTCACGTCTTCGATAATTACTATAATTACTTGGCTACTTTCATATAACTTCTGATTACAGTCGCAACATGCAATTCAAATTCAAATTCATGAGAAATAAATATCAAATATCCATTTAAAATCAATTTTCATGTTCATAAAATAAAAATAGTTATATTAAATAAATTAATCTTAATCATTAAAGTTAGACCGACTAAATAAAAAAATATATCAACCATCCAATTTTTATAAATTATTGGCTGTGGTTTTATCTGCAAATTAATTTCCAGTTAAATTTTTTTTATTTAAACTAAATTCAATTAATCTTAACCATTTATTAAACTAAAGTCTATATTTAAACATCTTAATTGTTTTTTTGTCTTCTTTTAGTTCATGTTTTCATTCAAACTATAGATTCTGGAATTAATTTGGTGTTGTTGATGATATACACAACAACATTTAGCATGGATAGTTGTTGGTTTACACTAGAGTGTGATAGATCCTTGCCTTTGTTGGTTTCCAATTTCAAAAAGCCTTGTCCATGTTTAGAGCATCTAATTAGATAGTTTTTTTGAAATTGACAGGTTTTTTACTTTCCGTTGAGGTTCTTGAGTTTTGTTGTGTTAGGATCATATTGTGTTGAATAAATTGTGCTAACATAAATATATGTCTTTTCCACTGTACAAATTTCAAGGTATGAACAAGTTTTGTATTAAATGATTGTCCAAAACAGAAAATTATAGTTTGCACCGTTAGTTACATATCAAGTGGACACATAATGCTTTTTGCTTCATGGTACTCATGGATGTCACATGTATTAATCGCCAAAGCTGTGGACAGGAGCCCATTTCTAACAGATCTATATTTTTATGGATATTGAGACAAGAAACAAATCATTAGGAATATTTTCATTCTTGTGAAGGTGCACGATATTCTAATTGATGAAAACGAGTCAGTATTACCATGAATGTTTAGTTTAGCAAGTTTGTGTTCCATACATAATTTTTCTTGAAGAGGTATTCATTGTCGATATTATTTGAACAAGTCAGTACAACAGCATGTAGTTAGTCCGATTTAAAGCTACATGTAATGTATAAACAAGTTTGAAGACTTGGATCTTGTAGTAGTGACAATGTTTACTATAAGAAGATTTATGCAATGTATGAAACGGTTATTGAATGAAAGAAATGATGAAGCTCTCATTATGAAACGGAAAAAATATTTTTTGCATGGATAGCATGCTACAGTAGCACTCTTATTTATACACAATTAACCACCTAACAATCCAATCCTACGTGGCAAAACTAACTAACCACTACACCTTCTCTTTCTTCTTCACTCTTTCTTGTGTGTTCTTCGCTTCTTCTTGCTTTTTCTAGATTCATTGCATCTCCCTTCTTCTTATCAACTCTTGTACCTTCTAGATGTTCCATGATCATCTCTTTATTATTTTCATACTCCCCCTCAAGATGGGAATAAATTCCTCGAAATCCCATCTTGTCTAAGATCCTTTGAAACGATGGAGCACACAACGGCTTTGTAAAAATATCGGCCAATTGGTCATGACCCTTGATATGCAATGGCTCAACCAATCCTTAAGCATACTTCTCACGCATCAAGTGACAATCTATCTCAATATGCTTTGTCCTCTCATGGAAAGTATGATTCGAAGTGAGGTAGATGGCTGCTTTGTTATCACAAAACAAAGGCACTGACTTCTTCCTTTCAACTCCTAGATCCTTCAGTAAAGTGTCGATCCACGCCACTTCACAGGCTGCTTGTGCCATGGCACGATATTTAGCTTCCGTCGACGACCTAGAGACTGTGTTTTGTTTCTTTGAGCGCCATGATATCAAAGAAGATCCAACGAATAAACAAAATCTTGTGATGGATCTCCTTGTATCTCACTAAGCTCCCCAATCTGCATCCGAGAAGATGCTCATTTCCAACGTAGAAGAAGATGGAAAGAACAAACCTTTCCCTATAGTTCCCTTGATATACTTCAATATCCTCTGAGTCGCAGCCATATGATCATAGCTAGGATTAGCTAAATATTGACTCAACTTATGCACCGAATATGTGAGGTTGGGTCTCATTATGCAGAGGTATAGTAACCTCCCTAGTAGTTGTCTATACTCCTTTGGGTTTTGTAGTGGTTTTGATCCTTCTTGCCTTATCTTCAGCTTAGCATTCATAGGTGTTGACTGTGGTTTGCATCCCTTCATTCCTGTATCATTAAGCAAATCAAGTTCATATTTTCTTTGACAAACGAAAATACCAGTGGCATTTCTAGCAATCTTCAACCCTAGAAAGTATTTAGGGTTTCCTATATCTTTGTACTTGAAGTGCTCGCCCAGATATCTCTTAAAATCCTTCACCATGCTTTCATCACTGCTTGTAATGAGTATGTCATCAACGTAAACTATCAAGCCAAAGTAAGAAGTCTCAGTCTTTTTGTAATAAAAAGAATGATCACCAGCTGATTGCTTCAAACCAAAACCACAAAGTGTTTGAGTAAAAGCAAGATACCATTGTCTAGATGCTTACTTTAACCCATATAGAGATCGTTTTAACTTGCACACCATTCCCGTATACTCCCCTGACTTGCCAAGCCTTGCGGTAAGTCCATGTAGATATCCTCCTTTAGATGGCCATAAAGGAAAGCGTTGTTGATATCTAAATGAAACAAAGACCACTTACGAGCAGCTGCCACAACAAGAAGAAGCTTCACGAAGACAAGCTTGGCAACCGGCGAAAAAATCTCTAGATAGTCCACACCTTCTTGCTGTGTGTATCCCTTCGCAACAAGCCTCGCCTTATACCTTTCTACAGAGCCATCAGATAGAAACTTCGTTTTGAACACCCATTTGCAACCAATGAGAGTTTTGCCTGCAGGTAACGGAACAATATCCCAAGTACGATTCAACTCTAATGCATCAAGTTCAGCCTTCATTACAACCTGTCACTCAGGATACATTGATGCTTGTGAGTAAGAATGAGGCTCAGGAATGAAAGTAATGGATGCAATGAATGCAGAATATGAGGGAGACAAGGATTGATAAGAGATATATTTGTGAAGAGGATAAGAGCATGTGGTATGAACTGAGCCACAAATGTAATCTTGAAGGGAAACAGGAGGTTTTGAACAACGTCCAGCTCTAGTTTGAACGTGGTGTGGTGGGGAAGTAGGGGCTGGGATGAGTTCATGAGTGTATGAATGTGGTTCAGTGGGGAAAGTACTTGATATGGGCAGATTATGTGAGAATTCCACAGTAGGATTGTGGGAGAAAGGAAAGATGGTTTCATGAAAAATATCCCTACTAATGAATATAGAATTAGTATTTAAGTCCAGAAGTTTGTAACCCTTCTATTCAGAGGGATATCCTAGAAAGGCACAACGAATAGCTCTAGCATCAAATTTTGAACGAGCTGCAGAGAGAGTGGAGGCAAAGCATAAGCAACGAAATATCTTCAAATGAGAATAAATAGGTTGTTTATGAAACAAGGCTTCAAAAGGAGTTAAGTGTTTGGGGTGGAGGACACGGGAAGAAGTTCTATTAATGAGATAGGATGCAGTTAGAATACAATCACCCCAGTACTCTATAGGTATATGTGACCGAAAGAAAAGGCTTCAAGCAACATTCAACAAATGTTGGTGTTTTCTTTCTACTCTAGCATTTTGTTTGGGTGTAGAAACACATGAATGTTGAACCAGTGTACCAAATGATGAGTACAAATCTGGAAGATTAAATTCACAACCATTGTCACATCTTATGGTTTTGATTTTAGTATGGAATTGGGTTAGAATCTGATTAAAGAAACGAGGCAAAATAGCAGACACTTCAGATTTCATGGATAGAAGATATGTCCATACAAACCGTGAGTGATCATCAACAATGGTAAGAAAGTATTTGTGTCCATAAATAGTAGGGGTAGAGAACGGACCCCATATATCACAATGAATAAGATCAAAAACATTTGAAGCATGTGATGTGGAGAGGGGAAAACATAAGCGCTTTTGCTTTGCCAAATGACAGATTTCACAGATGGTTTTATTACTACTATTTGAGTAATGCAAAGCATTGTACAATAGTTTCAACTTCTCAAATGAAGGATGACCTAAACGTTCATGCCATAGATCTAAAGATATATTGCCAAAACTATTACAAAGTATAGGTGACATTTGAAGAATGTAGAGATTTCCTATGAGATTACCCTTCCCAATCTGCATCCCCGTGGAAACATCCTGAAGAAGACAAGAATCATGAGTAAAAATGACTTGACATTTTGTGCTAGATATAAGAGAACTAAGGGACATTAGATTATAGCTGAAGTGAGGAACATAAAGCACAGAGGTAAGAGTTATAGAAGGTGATATGATCACAGTGCCAACTCGAGTGATAGGAACCTTTTGCTGGTTTGGCAGACTTACAAAAGTATTGTTCACAACAATAGAACTGGAGAATAAGTTCAAAGAACAACATACATGATGTGTAGCACCGGTATCTATAAGCCAAGTGCTGGAAGATAGGTTAGAAAGAGATGTAGAAGAAGATAAAGCCAAGAAGGTACCACTGAAAGAAGTTGAAGCTTATGTGGTAGGGTTATGGACTGGAGGAACAGACACTCCAGGATCATTGTGGTGTTGAACCTGCATCTGAGATTGCAACAGATTCATGAGTTGCTGACACTGATCAAAAGAGAGGCTAGACATAGAGTTATTTGAGTAAGTAGAGTTGGTGGTGGAGAGAGTATCCTGAGTGACATTATGCATAGATTTTTGATGATCATAGTTGATATTCCGTCTTCGACCTCTTCCAAACCCTAGTGGATACCCATGTAACTGAAAACACTTGTCTATAGTGTGATTCGAGCGTCCACAATGGGCATATCATCTTCTCTTTGCCTTTATGATAGTTAGAACTATATCCTTGGGCAACATTTAACATCAATCCCGTAGATTCACTAGATTGTGTGTTCATAGATTGAAGGCCTCCACCAATAGACCTTTGTCGTTCTTCCTGCAAAACAAGAGAGAAAACCTTTGAAATTGAAGGTATTTGATCAATTTGTAATATCTGTGATCTTATTTGAGCGTAGGAGTCATTCAATCCCATGAGGAAATGAAGAACAAAATCTTATTGCTGATAGCGATTCCATTTGCGTGAACTATTACAGCTGCAATCGCCACATTCACACCAGGATGGAGGTAGAAAATTTGTAAACTCATCCCATACAATCCGCATCTTAGTGTAGTAGTCACTTACGTCGGATGATCCTTGAGAGATTTGAAATAGTTGCTGCTTCAATTGAAAATTTCTAGCAACATTTCCAATCGAGAATCGCTCTCTAAGATTATTCCAAATCTGAACCGTTGAATCCATATATAGGAGACTAGCCTTGATTTGAGACACAATAGAATTTCGAAGCCAAGATACAACCATGTTGTTGCATCTCAGCCACGCACCATAGCTTGAATCTCCGATCTCCGGTATGACGAACGATCAGTTGACAATCATCATTTTGTTCTTCGCCTGTAATGCCGTGGTCATCAATTTACTCCAATTGATGTAGTTCGATCCACATAGAAGCTCAGTGACAAGACACCCCTGGATTATCACTAGGGTGGAGATAGAAAGGAGAAGTATCCTCTTGAAACGAATTCACTTCTCTCTGATTGTTCCTCACCATGATTCAAAAAGAACGAAGCGGAAGAGAAGTTTAAGCTCTGATACCATAAGAAGATTTATGCTAAGTATGAAACGGTTATTGAATGAAAGAAATGATGGAGCTCTCATTATGAAATGGAAAAAATATTTTTTGCATGGATAGCATGCTATAGTAGCACTCTTATTTATACACAATTAACCACCTAACAACCCAATCCTACGTGGCAAAACTAACTAACCACTACACCTTCTCTTTCTTCTTCTCTATCTTTCCAACATCTTCTTCACTCTTTCTTGTGTGTTCTTCGCTTCTTCTTGCTTCTTCTAGATTCATCGCATCTCCCTTCTTCTTATCAACTCTTGTACCTTCTAGATGCTCCATGATCATCTCTTTATTATTTTCATATACTATGCATTTGAAGGGTAGCGTTTATGCGATTTTGTTCTTATTGTTGCTTGCTTCTATTGAGTTTGTTGTTTGTGCGGAGATTAATAGCAATCATTCTTATTGTAAAATGTCATTTTAGTAGATATTCTGTTATTTTTGATATATTCTGGTATCTCTGGTACCTTTTATTTTCTCTTTTGATCTCATTAATAAGATTTTCTTTGGTGATGTTTCTTTTGAACAGTTTGATTGTATATGTGACTGGTTATGTTGAAATGTTAAAGCTACGTGATATATGAAAAGTCTTTGGAGTAAAAGCCCACCGTGCGATACGAGATACATTACGTTGCGTATGCACTATTTTTGCAAATACAATTTAATTAAAATATTTAATACTTAATTATTCTTGCCTTTGAAATTAAACTTAATTACAAAATCGCCATTAAAATTAAAATGCTTCATGTTTTATATATAAAGTTGTGGACCGAGACTGAGAGATCGGATTGTGACATAGCAAAAACTAAATAAAATATTGTGATCAAAACCATTTTCATTTTGATATTGAAAAAAAGCTTAAGAAGATAACCCATCTCTCATTCCCCCGCTCTTTATATCTTACACCCCTCTTCTACGCAACAAAAATAAAAACGACATTTTTATATTTATTTTGAATGTCAAAAGGATGTCATGTTGATCCGATCTGGTGATAAACATACTACTCTGTCCGTCTTGCTAAATGCGGCTACAAGTAATCTGACACAATAACTAAGAAAGTAAAGTGTTATGTTTTAAAAAAACGAATGATTTTACAAGTAAAGTGTTAGTGTTTTAAAAAAAAATAGGAATTATGTATTTTAA
The DNA here is from genome assembly GCA_026898415.1 of Leonotis leonurus. Taxonomy (NCBI): domain Eukaryota; kingdom Viridiplantae; phylum Streptophyta; class Magnoliopsida; order Lamiales; family Lamiaceae; genus Leonotis; species Leonotis leonurus. The sequence goes on along the minus strand of JAPKLX010000019.1, from coordinate 795,377 downwards.
AGACAAATTTTTTCTTCTTTAGAAAGTGACCACATTTAATGGGAAACCCAACAAGAAAAAATGGACACTTTTAGGATTACAGACATAATATATTTTAGTTTGAATGTTTAACATTTTGTTGGAAGATTATGAATCACAAAAAATAAAAAATATATTTCTTCTGTTCCATTAATTATGTCCTATTTTGATTAAAAATTTATCACAATTTTGGTCAAAGTAAAAGTAGGATACGGTTGAAAGTAAGATTTTGTAATTTAAATTTTATAATAAAAAAAAAAACGAAATTGCAGATTAGGAATTGCATGTGGAACTTTGGAAGGGTAGGAGATGATGCGGACGTGCCTTTCAATTTTCAAACACTAATTTTGATTCTTCAAAGAAAAGATCGAAAAATTATGATACTTTAACCCTATCCATCCCTAATCTTTTTGGGCTTAATTTTAAATATATATATTTATTGGGCTTATACACTCGTTCCATTTTCATAACGATATGTTGTATGGTTTACTTTTTCTTAGATATGTGAATCTATAGACTATAAAGCAAATAGTAAAGTAGTATTTTTATTTTTAATCGTTTGAAATGAAATTGCACATCCCCATATTCTTTCAACATGGAATGGACCGAATATGAGGAAGTTTGCACATTTTTTAATTACAAAAAAAATGTAGAAAAGAGTGCACAATGAATATCTCGACACCCTCTACCCTAAATTTGAGGTGTGACCTCATCAAATCTTATGTAGATAAGTCCTCTTGGGGTTTGGACAAACCATGTACGGTACAATATTGAGTTATTAAGGGACATAAAAAAAAATTATATTCATAAGAAGAGACAAGATATGACGGATTATAAATATGAATATAGAGATTTAAAAGTAATAATAATATCAATCATATCAATCAAATCAAACAGAATTCAAAGAGTTTCACATTGTGTCAAGTTTTTAAGTAACCAAATTGAATTTAATTAATCAAGTTGTCAATAATTTTTAGACCCAATAATCAACTTTAATTAGTTTTAGTTCTCTCACCTCACCTCGCATAATAATAATATATGGTCTATTAGAACATTATTTGGATAGAATAATAAACGCCTTAACTATCCAATTAATAGTTGCACGACTTCTTCTTCTTCTTCATACTGTCTAAATTGAAAAGCTTGTCCCCTTTTGTGGTGATTTATTGGATCATTAATTTATTATATAATTGTTATCTATGACCTATTACGAGTAGTGCTAATATGAGGAGTATAATTTAATCAAGCTTTAATTTATAATACTTATTTAATTATCCTTTAGCTTAAAAGGATGAGCAGTATTAAAGAGGCATAAATATATTGTATTTATGCAGAAGAGAAGAGGTTGTACCTTGGCGTCTTAATGGTACTAATTAATAATAACCCTATCAACACTAATTCTATTGATTACGTTTAGATTTAATTAAGAGAGAGTTAATTATCGCGATTTATTAATACACTTCGATGTTCTCCTAACTTATTATAACCATATCTTAATGGATGATTGTAAAGTAGGGAGTAGTACTTTATAATGAGGTGTACTTCATCTGTCCCACTAAACATGACACAATTTTCTTATTTGGACGTTCCACTAAGTTTTATATATTAAAAGTTATCTCTTTAAAAATGTGTGGACCCTACCACCATTATCACTCTTACATTACTTTATACATTCTTTTTACTAACCGTGCCCAAAATTTTTATGTCATGCTTATTAGGGCGGAGGGATTACAAATTTAACTCTCTCATCTGGGATATACCTACCTTAAATCTCAGGTTGTTGGAGCCAATTTTAAATTGGATTAGAGAATGACTGAAAATCCTCAATACAAACAATTAAATTGATTTTTTAAAATTTATTTTCAATCCATTTAAACAAAGTCAAGAAAGGAAATTTGTTTTTACCAAAAGAAAATTTTATTAAGAAGTAAGACAGTAGTAATGCCACATAAACAATGGTAAAGAAGTAAAATTTAGGGATGACAATCGGGTACGTCGGGTATGGATAGTTACCCACGAGCTAAATAGATATTAAATTCTACCCACGAATGTACTCATGGATATTAAAATCATTCAAACCCACTACCCACGGATACCCACGAACCCATCGGGTACCCGCAACCCACCACCCGCTCGATGCCCATCAATTCACCACTTGTGGGTATCCATTACCCGACATATATAAAATTTCAATATTTAAGATGTATTAGATATAATTTTTGATGGAAATCATAAATAATCTTATATAAAAAATAGATAAATATGGTTAATATTAGATGGATATGCGGATTTTTTACAGGTATTTCATAGGTATTTCGTGGGTACATTTTCGCTGGTATATGAGTTTCGCGGGTATGGATAGTTAATATTCATACTCATACCCACGAACTAAATGGATACTAAATTTTACCCACAAACTTATTCGTGGATATCAAATGTCTCTCAAACTCACACCTATTAAGATCGGGTACCCGCAGATATCGGGTACCCACGAATAAATTCTCATCCCTAGTCAAATTCCACAACAATACCAAATAAAGGAAATAAAAAAAGATTAGAATACCACAAGAATAAATTCAGTCGGGCTTTCCGCGCTACTAGCCGTTCAAATCAAAATTAATTACTACTCTTCTACTGTGTATTTTACACCTAACTAGTTGGAGTAGTTTTGAATTATAACACATTGGATTCTGGCTAACAATTAATAATAAACATAGCCTGCTATAATATAAAAGACTTACTTCCATTATTAGAGAATCAATTTGGTTCTAGTAACACATTAATTTGTCGAATCATATATGCCAACATCATTATCGACAAAATAAGTCACTAAAGGGATAGCTGGTTTCCAAATTACGATACTCATTTTAGAATAATTACACTATAATTAAAATAATTATAATATAGTTATTGTAAGAAAAATATTGTAACTTGAATACCAAACATATCCTAAGCGGATGGTTTGAGCAAAGAGACAAATGTATATTTGATTGCAAAATTATGAGTTATGATCAAAATTCTGCAAATTATTAGAAAATCTTTAATTAGTGGAATAAAAATGATATCTTATTCATTGACCTTTAATTTTCTCTTGGAAGCTAAGTCTAGTTCATGTTTGGAAATTCACTTGTTCCTCACTCAAAGTACTCTTTTTAAATAATCAAATACTATGATGGATTTTTGAGATATTTTGTATTTCTACCAAACATTAATTGGACAAAACCCTTTAAACAATAACACCCCACTTCCTCAACTCTATATATGTTTCTTAATTTAATTGGCACGTGGCAACCATTTCAATCCACAAAATGTATTCTAATTTCTAACAAACCATTATTTTGTTCTTTTGTTTCTTCCTTCATTGTCCCTATCTTTATACATAAATTATTTGAAAATATATAATTGTCAATTAATTGTGGATATATCAGTAGGGCTCTTTATTTTAAACCAACACTGAATTAATCTTTATTTCGATTTTTTGACACATTAATTAAAGAAAATGTGTAAAATATATAAAAAAAAACCCACAATTTACAATGGTTGTTTAATTATTTCCATGCACATGCAGTGATTTAAAGTTTTTGTTTCTTCTGTAAACATTTTAATTTCCAACCAATGCGATATACTGATGCATGTGATTGAAGAATTTAAAGAAACAAAACTCGAAGCTCATAATAATAAATGCACGGACATTGGTACTCTCTTCGTACCATCTCATAATTAATTCAATTTGACATTTTACACATATTAATAAATATATTTAATATGTTTTGAAAAATATAATTTATATAGTTTTATCTTGCTCTTATGTATTAGTCAAAATTTAATTTTTATATATAATAAAAGATAAATTTTAATACTGTTTTTATTGAAAGATTAGACTATAATATAAGGCGTTAAAAAATTAAAATATGAACTAATGTGGTGAATCAGAGGAAATTGTAAGTAGTGAGTAATGTTCCACCGCCCGTGGCGGGCACATCTTAATGTGTCCGCGGCTGATGTGACAATGCCACGTCATTGCCACATCAACATGTCAGTTATTATATTTTTATTTCTTTGTTAAATTTATTTTTTATTATTAATTTTTATTGAATAGTATTAAACTATACCCTAACCAATGAACCCTAGTCGGAAAGTGATAACTAATAAAAAAATATTAAGAATTTAATATATATCTACATGGCATGCCACATCATTCGTGAGCGCATTAACTCCGCCCGCCGCGGGCGGGTGAGCATTTTCGTGTAAGTAGTAGTTTAGTTGGAATTTTCTTTTCTTGAGGGAATTTCGGATTCTAAAATTTTAATAATAGTATAATAGATTCGTTTTTAAGAATTCCTCATTAGCTGTCTTATCAAATTAAATTCCGTCAATCAAATTCTGCAACAACAATAAGATTTGGGGAATTATATAGTAGCGACACATAAAGGAAAAATAAATGATTGGAGTAGAAGTGATTCATAGGCATAATTTTTTTAGAATTTTTTCTCACTTTCTGGTAGAAAATGCCAATAAAATATGGTTGCCAAAATGAATGTATTTTGTATATATAGGTTATTATTATTGGACGAAATAAACACATATTGTAAAAATGCAAACAATACTAGACATGGAACAAATAGAGATTCATACTTCAACCTCGAATTTTCGTTTTGCTTATATGTACTAATCATGCATATTTAAAGTTAAAAGTTATATTTGTTTTTGGATCGTTATACTAAAGTTGATTTGTTTTCATAAACAACAAAATGTAACCTTTAAAAGTTATGGATCGTGGTGTCTTTTATCATTTACATCATTCTTTAACTTACGTACTCAAATAAACAAGTCAACTTTAACGGAATGGATGAGTATATTACACAGTGATAGTGAGTGTCAAAAAAAATTGCGGTGTTAATTATTTGGTGGGACACATGATTGGAACATTTACTTTTAAGTTGAAGTTGTGAATCCTAGCTAGGAAATTAAGTTCTAGCTTGTATTGATTTGCAATTAATCGTGTCATATTAGTAAGATTAATCATCCAAGATTGATTTTAATTTTTACATCATATCCCTTTTCACGACCCATTGATACATTTGCCGGCAAAAAAGAGAAGTATACTTACTTACCCATTCAACACTGCCTTTAACAAGATAATCTTTCTGCACTAAAATTATACTCCTAATTAGGTCAAATTAAAATAACTGTAGTTAATTATATATGTATGATGATGAAACGGACGTCACGGTACATATTTATTAGTAGTATATTCTAAAGGATACTCATTAGTGATGACAACAAAGATGATGATATAAATTAGGGATCCCTCACAAACCAAATTAATTATGGCTAATATTGTTCTTTACACAACAAATAAACAAAGGTTCCCATTTGTCCATATAACAACTACCTCTACTCATGCATGTTCTTTTATCTCTAGATATTTGTTATTACTAATTTACTATCACAAGTGCACAAAACGCATCCCTCAATTACTTATTTTGTAAAATGCTTGCTATTCCTTTCTTCCACCCTACTCATGAATTGATGAAATTATATAAGGTGAAAAACCACAAGATTCGAATGTTAATACTTAATAGGTTCTTCCTACATTAATCAAACCACCCCAAAAACATAGTCATACTGTCGTCATACAAAGCTTATTATTATTATTATTATTATTATTTCTTTTATTATTTTATCATTAATATGGTTAAAAATTGTAGAGAACAAATTCTGAAAGCGACGTTTCTTGTATACTACCGCATTTTTACATATTCCGACATACCAACTGCCTAGACCCCTAATCCACATAGAATTACCGAGATACCCCTACCCTCTTTTTCATTCTTTAACTGACGCAAATGATCGTGCCCATTTATGTAAATTCCCGCATATTGCGGTTCTGTCACAAACCGTATTACATACATAGGCCCAACTCCTTGAATTGAACAGATAAGATTCCAACTCATTCCCTCTAAACCACACCTCCCGAATCTCCGCCGCCGGCCAACATAACTGCCGCCGCGATATGGGTTCCCCCCAAATTCAGTAGCTCCGAATAAAAGTCCAAGAGATGGGCGAAGAAGTAAACGGCCCCTCATCATCATCATCCTCCTCCGAAAAACCCAGATTGAAGCAAGCAATTCTGCAAATTTCCACGCTACTCCCTCTCTCCCACTCGATCAAAGTCTTCACCGCTAAATGGCAGTCGGTGAGGACCAAGCTGGAGGAGCTCACCACCAACCTCGCCGCCATCGAGAACTGCGAATCGCCCGAGAATCTGTCGCTCTTCAAAGCCGTGGAGGGGATTCTCGCCACGCTCGGCAACTGCAGCGATCTCGCGACGAGGTGCTCGGAGTTCACCTACAGTGGGAAACTCCTCATGCAGAGCGATCTCGATATGCTGTCCTCGAAGCTCGACGCCCACATAAAGAATCTCTGCGACATCTACGCCGCCGGTTTGCTGAAGCAGAGCTACGCCATCATCGTGTCGCGGCCGAGCGCTGCCGCCAACAAGGACGACGTGCGTTTCTACATAAACGACATCGTTTCGAGGCTGCGAATCGGTAGCAACCTCATGAAGAAGAAAGCCCTCGTCGCCTTAAACGAAGTGATTATAGAAGACGAGAGATATGTTAAATTCGGTGTCGAAATCGATGGCTTCGTGAACCTTCTAGTGAATTTCCTTGATTTCCACGAGAGGGATGTGCAGGAAGAGGCTGCGAGGGCTGTCTGTTTGATTGCGAGTTTTGAGGTTTACAAAAGTGTGTTGATCGGTGCAGGTGTAATTGCGCCATTGATTAGAGTTTTGGAGAGTGGGAATGAGTCGAGCAAGGAGTTTGCCGCCAGGTGTTTGATCAAAGTCACAGAGAATTCCGATAATGCTTGGGCTGTTTCCGCTCACGGCGGAGTTACTGCTCTGTTGAAGATATGCTGCAGCTACGGTGAAGTCGAAATCGAAATCGAAATCGAAGATGAAAAGGATGGAGATGATTGTGGGAGGGGGAGGAGTAGTGAGTTGGTTTCTTTAGCTTGCACGGTGCTGAAGGGCCTCATCGCAGTCGAAGAAATCAAGAGGTTTGTGATGGAAGAGGGTGCCATTGCAGGGCTGGTTGAGCTTGTGAGGAGCAGAGACGAGGCCGTGCAGAATAGCGCTCTCGATTTGCTGCAAACAATGGCATGTAGAGACGAATCCATTCGAGAAACGATCATCAAAGAAGGAGGGATTCAAGCATTAGTTCACATTTTGGATCCCACATCGTCAGTTTCTACCAAGACACGAGAGATGGCGTTTAGGGGCATCGCAAACATATGTTTATCATCAGAGAGTTCGATTAGTACGATGATAAGCTTCAGATTCATCGATCACATACTGCATTTCCTCCGATACGGGGAGGTTTCGGTTCAAGAGTTGGCATTAAAGGCTACTTTTTGGCTGTGTGGGATATCGGAGGAGGCCAAGAAGGTGATGGGGGATGCAGGGTTCATGCCGGTTCTCGTGAAGTATCTCGATTCGAAGTCGTTTGAGGTACGAGAAATCGCAGCGGAGACACTCTCTAGTATGATGATTGTGGGCAGGAACAGGAAGAAATTCGTTGAGAATGATGAGAATGTGGGTGCTTTGCTGCAGTTGCTTGATCCGGATGAGGTGAATTGCGGGAATAGAAAGCTTCTCCTTTCGATTTTAATGTCGTTGACGAGCAGTAACAGTGCGAGGAAGAAGATAGTGAGCTCCGGATACCTTAAAAACATCGAAAAGTTAGCAGAAGCTGAGGTTTCAGATGCAAAGAAGATAGTCAGGAAATTGTCTTCGAATAGATTTCGCAGTGTTTTAAATGTTTTCTGGCATTCTTGAATGAATGTTGTCTTTTTTGATTTCTTTTTTGGTTACTGTAAATGTAAAAGTCCCATTTGATTAGAGAGTTATTTTTCATAGCTTGCGGCCATCAATGTCAATAAGAGTCGGTAGATTTATTCATGTTAAGTGTGTTGGTTAGTGTTAGTAGTGACTTATGATGTGGTGGTGAAAGGTAAACGTGACATTGAGATACGGTCGGAAACAGAGGATTTCGTGTGGTTATAATATAAAATCGAATATTTTATTGCCGATCGTGTGATATCTCGTGTTGTATTAATACGAGAGTGCTACATGTCATAATTAATAACTTAGGATTCACTATATAATTTTTTTGTATATACCTAAATCTTGAACTCTAATACTGTCACGCATCATTATCGTATTAATGCGATAGAAGACGTCACATTAAACAGATGTCATTCGTTATAATATTAGTTAAATGTAGTGTTGCAATGCCAAAATATGGGAATAATTGGTGGGTGGTTGCGCACATGGAGAGGAGAGGGGCATGTCAATTATGCTTAGATATTGCCTATTGATGTAGGCAAATTACAAAGGAAGAATGTGAATGTGATAGATGATCTGCCTATTTCCTGTCCTTTTTTGTCTTTTTACTCATTCCTTCTCCACCAGTTTTCGTGTTTGCTTTTCTCTTTATTTCTTCTGCAATTTTTGTTTTTCTATTTGTATTATTTCCTACATATATTGAGTGTCATGTACTCTGCCTGAATTATGAGCTCTGTCAGAAATGGAAATGAGGTGTCAAAACTGCTTGCGATAGTGACAAAACATATTTTATATATTGCAATGGTTTTAATGTGTTAATAGTATAAAAGTGGGGATATAATAAATAGAGTATTGTTAAATGACCATAGTATAAAATAAAATAATAAAACTATATTTCAATGACTAAACCATAATGAAAATGTATTAGATCTATTTGCAATAAATAATGTTGGACAGATTTAAATTGATTGGCGGGATCGAGCATCTATAAGTAATAAACCTTATGGATTAAGATTGATTTAATTTATTGGTGGCAAAAATAAAATAAAATAAAATGGATTGATTCCATTTCAATTTTCCAAGTCTAAAATTTGATTGAGAAGAAAAGAAGTCTGATTTGGTTTCAGTGGTGAAAACTTAATTCCATTTTTAATTTCTATTTATTTACTTGTACTTATCTTTCTTTCCGTAAAATAAACTTAATTATAAAAATAGTTCTCATTAGAAAATATATTCCCGTGTTACATATAAGGGAAATATAGTCCAGTCCAATGTCACAATTATTGATTGAATTAGGTTTAATGGGCCTAGAATTTTGTTCCTAGTTTCTGATATCTCAATCATTAGACGGTATACATCAATCCAAACTGTTAAGAGTTGGTAACAAACAATAATAGATTTTGTGACGGTGATGTTTTTAGGGTAATTTTAAACATAGCCTCAGTTTCTCTTATCATAGTCCCTTAACTAAAATAATATTAAAATTAATGTCAAATATACTTTTCTATTCTTTAGTCTCCAAAATAAAATTTTCCAACCAACATCACTAGTTTATATTGGAAACTAGTCCACCTTCTCTCCACATTCAGTTTTATTTTGAATATCACTAGTTCCACTATCCCTCCAAAATCTTTCTAATTATTCTATTTTTACAAATTCTCATATTTACTATTAATAGTACTTTTTTGATTTCAACAACAAATTTACAATTTACTTTATTAAAATAAAGATAGAAAAATGAGGGCGATTCTCAAATAATCAATAAGCATTTTAAAGAATTGGAAAATAAATTAACGAACAAAATTGCAACTCAAATGGTACATTCAAAATATCTTTCGAACACTATAAGCAAGACATTGCTTTTATTTCAAGTGTTACTTAAATTGTTCGTTTATAAAATAACACTTGAATCGATTACTATGAAAAATGGTATGTTGTATTTTTTTCAAGAGAATATTTCATGTAAGACATTTTTTTTTATTTGTTTTCTGTAACATTAATGAAAGTCAGATGGCCCGTCCAGAGTTCTGAAAAAATAATTAAATTTCTTCAATTGATTTTCTTTTCATGGAAAACTGAATCTTCACGAACTATTAATTGAATTTATTTCTTAGATGATTTGATAAGTTTCCAAAATTAATGATAATATTATCAAGAAAATCCCTAAAAGAGAGGAGACTATACGTTATAAACTTTAATCTCATATTATTGTTAAAAAGGTAAATTTTGATGGCTATATGGGTATATATGTACATTAAATATTATTTTTGTTATTACTCTAAAGAAGGGGCTATAAAAAGATAAAGAGGGCTACATTTAAAATTACCCAATTTCTTAATAACTTTGCAACACCAAGTCCGTTGTTAACAAAGACCATTTTGATTCAAGTCTTTTATTTATGGCTGATTCCGTTCAACTTTGATACTGGATCAATGATTGCAACCATTTTGTAACGTACGAGGCACTACGGAGTGTTCGCCAGTACAGATGCACAGAAACACGTCGAAATGAGAAAGATTATAAAATTATTATACATTATAGTTTAAAATATTTGATATGAGCTACTCATATAAAGTGCACTTTCTTTTCTGGTAATCATGTCGTGAGAACTTTAAAATTTAACTTGAGATAGAAATAAATGGGTGCCCTCTTGAGAAATTTCTCACAGTACGTCCGAGTAAAGACAAACCACGCTCTAAAGGAATAGGGTGTCGTTGCACCTTCAAATTTCAAAATGAGAAGCCCCACATGAGATTTCTATTGATCAAAACCAGAACTTATTGGTGTTTGAACTAGAAACATACGGAAAAGCTATTTCCTACGAAAATGAAGGCAGTTTAGAAAATTGCAATATCACTTTTGTAAAAACACCCTCCAGTGATCATGCAACAAACCATAACTTTGTTATATAAAAATTATTGTGACTTATACATCTATATATTGCATTATTACATGAATTATGAAAACATTAAGGACTTGTTTGATAGTCAAGATGAATATTATATGATAAAATTTGTACATCATGTTTACATTATTTTAATCTTACCAATTGCATGAGATTAAATTGTAAGAGAAATTGTGATTTTAGAACGGGCTAATTATTTTATAACGGACCGACATGTTTATAATATTTATTACCAAACACATGATTTAGTGTGATAACTTAATCTTATCATAATATTATATATATACTCCCTCCGTCCCAACTAGCATGGGTCGCTTCTTTTCGGCACGAGAAATAAGGAGAATGTGTTTAAGGGTTAAAGTGTATTTGTAATAAAGTTGACTTTTCTTTAATTGTAGTCCATATATCCTCTTTTTTTCATTTTTTATTTTTTTATTTACTGACTTTTTTATATTTAATGATGTTATCATGAATTTAATTATCTTAGTAAATTAATCTTTTTATTTAATGAATGTGCGAAAAATAGGAATGTTTCAGTAAATAAAAAAAAAAAGAACAACAGAAGCAATAAAACCAAATATTTTCCATAATCTGTCCAAAATTAGGTACCACAATACATTTTTAACTTAAAAATGTGGAGCCACACTGAATCTTCAAAAATCAAAAGTCTGAATTCATTCCCACAAACATTTGCTCTAAACACACTTAAATTGTTGGAAGACAAAATGAGAAGGAAAGATCTATCAACTACAGAGAGAAATCAGGTTGTCCAATTCATACTTCAAGGATGCATCGAAGGCAAACCACCACGAGGCAAATTGAAAGAAGCTCAACTGAAGTTCGACATCTCTCGGCAGACTGTTACTCAGCTGTGGGGAGCTGCAAAAAAACAAGCAAATGGTGAGATGGTTCATCTAAAGAGCGGTAAGATCAATTACCAAAGAAGAAAAAAGGTTTTTTTGGATATCACCTTGCTGTCGAGCCTGAAATACACAAAAAGAAGCTCAATTAGAAGGTTAGCCATTGGTCTAGGAATAAGTAAGAGTACAGTTGGTAGGTGGGTGCTTGGTGGCAAAATTAGGTCACATACCTCAGCCATAAAACCGGATCTCACAGCCCCTAACAAACTGGTAAGGCTGAGATTCTTTCTCGAAGCCTTAGAGTTGGATATGATTCTCAATAAAATCAAGTTTAAGAATATGAATGATACGGTGCATATCGATGAAAAATGGTTTTATGTAACAAGAGGTTCACACAGGTTTTACTTAGCCTGAGATGAACCCGAGCCACATAGAACATGCAAGAGTAAGAAATTCATTGGAAAAAACATGTTCATGTGTGCTGTAAGTAGGCCATTGTTTGCAAATAATGGTGAAGTCATATTTGATGGAAAAATTGGAATTTTTCCATTTACAACACAAGAACCAGCAAAAAGGAACTGCAGAAACAGGCCAACAGGCACATTGGAGACTAAACTCATCAAATCAATCACAAAACAAGTTATTAAAGCATGCTTAATCAATGAGGTAGAAGCCATAGAGTAGAGCATCATTTATGTTTCTCAGCTTGTTGTTAATGTAAATGATCTCAGAATGAGCTTCAATTTCTCATCATCATAGATCCAACAACCTTTTTATCTACCCATTTAATGCATATCAGTTCATATCGGTTCTTATCAGTTCATATCTATTCATATCAGTTCATATTTGTTCATATCAGCTCATATATGTTCATATCAGTTCACATAAATGCATTTACCTACATTTAAGTTCACATGAATGCACAACAACTAAGTACTAAATGTGAAACATATTGTACCAACAATTATAGCAAAATGGCCAGAAGGAGCAAACAAAAACATTAAGATCCAGCAAGATAATGCAAGGCCGCATATTTTGGATAGTGATCCTGAATGGAGGGCAGTATCAATTCAATCAGGCTTCAACATGACGCTGATACAACAACCGTCAAACTCCCCGGACACGAATGTGAATGATTTATGATGGTTTAGGGTCATCCAATTATTACAAGTTGAGACAGCATGCAAAACCATAGATGAACTTCTAAATGCAGTGTCAACACCATTTAATGAGTTATCACCTGTGAAACTAAACAATGTTTTCCTAAGTTTGCAGAGTTGTATGATAGAGATAATGAGATTTAAGGGACAAAACTGCTACAAAATTCCTCACATGGCAAAAGGTGCATTAAGAAGGTCAGATCAACTCCCAATGAGCCTAGAAGTTCCATTAGAATTGGTGATAGAATGTCTCAACCACCTCAAAGAAATGAGTAGCTTTGCAGGCATTGGAGATATTTGTGAAAATGTGGGTCTGGACATAATTGAAGGGCAGCATGCTTAGGATGGTTTAGGGCAGTGGTAGGCTTCTTTGGTTGGCTTTTTGTGCAGATTAAAGATCACATTTTGAAGACTTTCTTATAGGCTTTTTTGGTAGGCTTTTTGGCTAATGTAAAGATCACATTATTTAGGGTAGTGTTAGACTTTTTGGCTAAATGTAAAGATCACATATGAATGGAACTTGATCACAACAATCAATCACATCTTTAGCACATTATTTACCTAACATATCACACATCATAGCAATGGTGCTCATAGCAATCAGCCTCCAAACAAATCATCGCACCAATTAAACTTCACAACAGATCATACCTCAGAGCAATGGTTCTCATAGTAATCAACCTCCAAACAAATCAACCACATATTTAACACATAATTACCTAACATATCACACATCATAGCAATGGTGCTCATATCAATCAGCATCCAAACAAATCATCGCACCAAATAAACTTCACAACAAATCACAACAATTAAATTTCACAACAGATGACAACAATCATCACACAAATCATAGCACCAATTAAATTTCACAACAGATGACAACAATCAACCTCCAACATATGAAGCAACAGATCAGAACTCACAAACCCAAAATGCATGCAAATGAATCAGCCCCCAAACGACAAGACAATTAAATTTCACCTTTGAAGCTCAATAATAATCTGCATCACTGCCCCATAGAGCCCTCGCACTGAGATCTGCCGCAACACAAGCTGAAGCCCACTCATTAGTGGTGGGATTGAAAGGAAATGGGGGTAGAGAACCAATCTCGAAGATGGATTGAGTCTCAGAACGCTCCGTTCCCTCTGAGCCGCCAGTGTGCTCGCTAGAACATGCCTCAAAAGCGTCGTCAGAGAGCTCTTCAAGATTAAATGGTTGAAGACCACCTTTAAGCCAGTATGGATCGGTGATAGTGGGGTCATAGCGAGGGTGACTACGGAGGAAGTGAAACCATTTTGTGTCTAAGTGGGTGGGTCTAGCAGATCTGCCCTCATCCACCCTACCGCTCAAAGATATCATCGCGGTGGGTCGTTCGGGACTTCGGAGATCCCCGTAGCGAGGATGACTACCAATAGATGAAGCCATAGATAATGAGACTCCATTGCGGTGGGTCGTTCGGGACTGAGACTCCATGCCGCCAGGGAGCCCACCGCTCAAACAAATCATCGCGGTGAGGGGGCGGCGTGGATCAATCCAACCCAAATTTGGGTTTGGAGGGTCATTTTCTGAGGGAGACGCCATAGATGAATAATCAATAGAGCTCCAAGAACATAATCGATAGAGAACGATTAGGGTTTCGGAGAATGCGGCGAATAAACGAGAGGGAGATACAGAGAGTAGGGTTAGAGATATTTGGGTTGGGGGAAATGATTTAGTCGTTAGGTAGAGTCTAGAAACCCCAACCCAAACCCAAGTGTAGAACTCAACCCAAATAACTTAATTAAGGTCCAATTAGTTGGTTTAAATCAGTATTAGTATTCCTTATTTTTTCTTAATTATTTCCATATATACAAACGACTCATGCTAGTCTGGACAACTCGAAAAGGAAAGCGACTCATATTAGTTGGGACGGAAGGAGTATTATATATATATATAGAGAGAGAGAGACTACCAAAGAGACACCAAGAAGTCTGTCTATTATATTACTCCCTCCGTCCCACCAGGTTTGGCCTCTTCTTTATTCAAATGAGTGTATTATTTTAATGAAAGGGGCCAAAATTAGTGTGACAGAGGGAGGGAGTATTACATTTTACATTGTTTGTCAATTGCATCTATCATCTAGATATACTAAATGAGATTTCGAAGATATTCGAGGACAGGGACATCTTCAAAATATCTCATATTTACTGCGAATATAAATTATCAAATGTAGAACTTTAATAAACTGACATAACATAAATACAACAATATTGCATTAAATTATCAGAAATTCAAAACCATTCCATTCCCCAATACTAGTATTGTACGTATGAATTATGATTATGAATTATCTGTGTCACTCATTAATCTTGAAGTGTACGATTCATGATAGAGTAACTTTTTCATGATACCTCAATCCTCATCACTTGTCATTCCCATGCTATTTAAATTAAATAGTAGACATTTAATAATTATGGCTTCAAATGCGGCCTTATATTAAGTAATCATCATTTTCATCTGGTTATGCTATGTAACTAATATTCCTCCAGCTTTCATCTAACCGCAACTAACTAATTCATAATTAACTTAAACTTTTCATACTCATCATCAAACTAACCGACCACAACTTATTGAAATCCCTTCGGTTGTTGACGGACCTTTAGATTTCTTTATTTTTCCTATTCGTAAATCAATGTATTTCGTTCAAGTCAATCTGGCTGGATAATTTTTATTTTTATTTTTATAGAAAAGAAGAACAATATATTAAGCAGACATAAGAAATGTCATCAATAAGAACGTCCAGCAACATATATCCAACAAACAACCAACCGAACAAACAAGAGAAACAAACTAAACAACAGGTAGAGGATTAGAACATCACATCCTAAAGCTAAAAGTTGTCATTTTTTCAGAAAAATAAAATATTTCAACTTTAAAAGACATCACTCCTACTTTTTAAAACACAATACTTTACTTTTTTAGTTTTCGTGTCGGATTTCTTGTGGCCGTTTTTAGAGAGAACGAGTGAGCATATATATATATATATGAGTTGGATCAAATAGAAACATACTCTTATATATTAATTAGAATCCATTACAATATGTTGATTAATATTATAATGGATGATTTAAATAACTTTACTTATTGCAATTGGGTGTAATATTATAATAAAATGAGACTAATGAAGTGGGACGGATGTACATAAATATGAAATAATATACAATAATATATGATATATAAATAAATAGGAAGATTATATAATTCCTTATATTTATAAATTATTATTTTAATAAAAAAATATGATTCTTAATTTATAAATTATTATTTTAATAAATTATAATTATTTTTTGTTCATATAATGTGAAATCAAGATATTTTCATACAATTTATTAATTTTCATCAAATTAAAAAAATGCTATAGATAACTTATATAAATGGGTGCTATGGGTAGAATGCCCACTTTTGTAACAAAAAATGAAAAATAACCACTTTGTAAAAAACATGTGAAAAATGTCCATTTTGATTGTAAATTACCTAAAATACCCTTAATTAAAATTAGATTTGCATCTTACTTTGGAATGTAGTATTAATTAATTATTTTCTTATTTTTTTGCAATTAACAAAATACTTGGTATATGTTTAAAATTACACACATCCAATTTAATTAAACAAAAATTATATATACCCAACATCACACATACATATTATTAAATAAAAAAAATTAGGAATATACACAAAAATAAAAAGCCGATCGGTTAAAACAAAATTCGGCGGCCGGATTTTTTTTAAATACGACCGGGTTTTCGTTTTTGTGTATATTCCTAATTTTTTATTTAAATAATACGTTAAAATCATGTACTGATTAAATCAAATATTAAATATAAAATTCAAATATATATATATATATATACCACAAAAAATAGAACATGATTTCATACAAAATTGATGTAACATGAATGTAGTGTGATTTAATAGTAAATTTAATGGTATTTTTGAACTTTTGGGTATTTTCCATATAAAAGTTACAAATATGACATTTTTTATGTTGAAGTTACACTATATGGTATTTTTTTATAAATAATCATATATAAATTATTATTAAATTAGTTATCAAAATATACATATCAAATTAATATATCACTATATATATATTATATTTATAAAAATAATATAGAGTAATAATAAAATACATTTAAAATATCTATCTACTGATAGATAACTTAGTATGTGGGTAATAATAATGAAGTTAAACTTTATTATATAATAATGATATATAGCGAAAAATCATCAATTTGATTAAATTATCAAATATACATCGAAATATACTCATCGACTATTTTTTTATATTAATGAAAATGATACTTGAATATGAAATAATATACAATTAATATAGGATATATTAATAAATAAAAAGATTATACACTTTTTATATTTATATATTATTATTTTATACAATTCATTCAATTTTTATTATCTATATTCAAAAATATTATATGTGGTTTGTTCGAATAATAATATAATTAAAAGTATGTTATAATAATCATGTGTAATAAATTATATATATTAAAAAAATATTTTCATATAATGTGAGTTTTTAAATTTTTTATATAATTTATGTTTACTAAATTTGAAAAACATATAATCTAATATAGAAATCTAGACATTTTTATATAATTAATTAATTTTCATTAGATTTTAAAAGATTGTACATAAGCTATATAAATTATTAATAAATTAGTTATCAAAATATAAATATCAAATTAATATATCATTATATATATTATATTTATTAAAATAATACTTAAATATGGAATATTATATAATATGATCTATAATATACATATAAATAAATACATAACATAAATAGCATATGCATACATGGAAATAAGAATATATAATATTATATATGATTAATATATAGATAAAATTCCAAAAATCTAGAAAAATAGGAAAAATTAAATGGGAGGCTGGGAGGATTTCAAAGGTTGAAGTGGACAGCTTGAGCCGAATTTGTATTATAGTATAGATTAGAGTGTTTCTTTTTTAGTGATAAATTTATCATTCTATAAATTAAATTATGAGTATAATCATTATTTAAATTCATTCTTTTTATTTAAATTGTAATTTCATAATGTATTTCTTCTTCATCTCACTTTAAGAGGGGATAATACTATCCCTTCAAATTTAGATTGATAATATTATCCCTCTTTATAGGAACGATTAATAAAATTTGGTGAATTATAATTTAGATAGAAGAGATGGATAAAAATGAATGGATTTAAAAAGCGATAATACTTTTACCCTACCCTCTGTTAACAGGATAAAGTTATGGGTTAAAGTCAAAACAAGCCATTTAAGATAGTAAACATTAAATAATAGTCACTAACTTAATTTTAGATCAATTATAGTCACTCTTACAATTTCGCTCTCGGTACAAACGGAACAATTTCACATACATATCGTTAGTCTCATATTCAAGAAATACATATATTTTGAAACGAACGGTATGAACAAGAATCGTTCATCCAATTCATACAATTATAGAATAAACTCCGCGACATATATTATCGATACAAATAAAATTAGTATAACATCACGAATTTTTCATGTTAGTTAGACATATACTATAATTATTGTAAAATTAAGTTAGTTGCTATTATTGATATTTTATTATCTTAAATGACTATATTATATTATTAACACTAAATTTATTCCTTTTTACAGACCTTAATATAAAATACATTTGTAAAATAATAATAGAGGTTTTAAAATATTATACGCTTTAATTAGCTAATATGTAGGATGCCATTCTTTGAAAAGTACAATACAATTATGGATATTTGCTAATCATCTCCACTTGTATGTATAATCAATCAATTTTATGATATAATTTACGATATGATGAGACAAAGTCGCACCTTTTTTTCATGACTTCCTACTACTAAATGTTTCATTATCATCTGTGGAAATTTTGGAAGTTGGGTCCTACTCCTTCCTTGTTAACTTGTCTATTTTATGGCCTTTTCTTTAATTTATTCAAAATATTTAAAAAAGTTTTAATAATGAGATTTGTATTTGAATCGGCTAGAAATTAAAGAAGGGGATCTTAATCTTTAAATCTTGCCATTAATATGATCTAGACTGAGACATGCTATAAATCTTGTGTAGCACTTAGAATGTTCATAATAGGACTATAGATATAATCACTTATTTTAATAAATTCATCATATTTAGTTAAACTCAATATTATACGGTTACGTTACAGTATCAAATAATTGCCTCACAAGTAAATCTTGTCATTGGCCCATTAGTAATGAGTTCTATATAACTTTGATTCGATGAAATGACATTTATCAACTAATTACTTCAATCGAAACCTTTTTCCCAAATGAATTAAAATTTAACTTTTGATTTGTTGAAATGCTAATCAACTAATTACTTCAACCTAAAACTCTTTTTAAATTATCAAAGGAAAATAATATATAAACTTTCGATTACGTATACAAAAAAAAGGACATTTCAAAATTCATTTCAGTGTGGAAACTTGATTTGGGAAGACACAAAAGGCATTAAATTGCCATCATTTTCGTTGAGGCTTCAGCTCTTAAATTTCTTTATGTCATATATATGTGGAATAGTCATTATAATCATGACCTATCACTGATTAATGATATGGAGTATATAATTTTCCCATTTATATTTGTTGACATTTTCTCACATCTCAATTCAGATTCAATCGCTTTCTTTGATTGTTTGTGAAACTAATAGAATATGTTTAGTGTGAATGTTTGATCAGTAACCCGCGTATCGACTGGGTTTCTGACTTGTTTATTTTTTGCATGTAGATTAAGAAGTAATGTAAAAATTGAAAAAAAAAATGAGGTCATATATTTTAAAAAATAACTTTTTATCATTTTAAAAAATAAGTTAATATTAGTGAGACAACAAATAAAAAACAAGAAGCAGCAGGAAGGAAGTAGAAATTATTGAGATATCTTAATTCAGAATTTCGTACATTCAACACCAGCCAAATTTCACAAACCCTCCAACTTGGTTCTTTGCAAAAATATCACTAGCTACCATACACATAATTTTTGAAATAGACGTCACGACTATATATTAAAGATTAATTTGGATTATCGATATATAATTTAAATGGGTGATGTTGATGTACCCATATACAAATACTTCCTAAATTATAATACAACTTGTGTGGAAGAGGGTCACTATATATATATATATACTCTAATCAAATAAATGCTCTCAAAATGTTGGATACAATTAATTAACATAGCATTCACATGCCTTGATAATGAAAACTAATTATGAAATATTAGAAATTAATGGCATGATAATACAAAATCTCGTGTCCCTTGGTAATGAAATAGGTTGTCATGAATATAAATAATATGCTACTAATACAAAAGTATAGTGAAAAATAGGTACATAATTAAGTAGATGCTGTCAAGTCAATGTGCGATAATGTTGTTTGGAGGAGTTGACTTTTGTCTAATGATGGAAGTGGTTGGTTGACTCTTTAAAACTAGACAACCTTGCATAATATTCTTTCATCATTGCATCGGCCTTTTTATTTTTGTACTTCTTTGATTTTCACATTTATTAATTTTCTTATTCCTTCTAATTGTTAAGACAATTCAGTAGGATCAGAATTCAAATTTTACGTTTTTTTAATCGAAATAGTTCATTTTTATTTTTGTGAGACCCAATATTTAGGTCTCTAGGGGAATAAATGCTCAAATTAAAATAATTATGATAATATATTTTCTTGGATCGATCGTAAAGTCTTCATTTCTTTCTTTTCAATTTATTGCTCCAATACCCTTAATTATTTCAGTGAATATCATGTACGTATTGGTATAGTACATTGAAAACTATTGCCATATATTACTGAAAATTACGGTTGAGAGTTTATATTATATTTATTACCTTATCAAACCTTTTGATATATACCGAACTATTTGTTTGGATCGATGCAAGTATCATTATTGTACACTATACAACTATTCTACACTTTTGATACATTGTGTCATGCCGCAATTTCACTGTGACACCAAAAAAATTGATTTGAAAAACTATATTCTCACCCTCCACTTAAAGTGTACTTTATTATTTATTTAAATTGTCCATCAAAAAGGTACTTCACTTTTAAATATTATATTCATTTTACTTTGTGTGTTATTTATTTATTTTTATTAAAAATACATTTTACAATTTTTTCTTAAAACTTATACCGACTCTTTCACAATATACTTTTCATCGTATGAATAGTATATATTATAATTAGATATATATATCCAATAATAATATTCTCTCCTTCCCACTAAACTTGATACTTTTATTTTCGGCACAGTTATTAAAGAACGTGTATAAAGTAGTGTAAAAGTGATAAAGTTGGTAGGATCCACACCTTTTTGAAGAGATAATTTTTACTATTTTTAGAATGTGTCAAGCTTAGTAGGAAGTCCTAATAAGAAAAATGTGTCAAGTTTAGGGAGTGTTTGGCTAAGCTTATAAGCTCCTTAAAAGAGCTTATAAGTTGTTTAAGAACTTATAAGCTCCTTAAGAGTGTTTGACAAATTAAGTTCTTTGAGAGCTTATATGTTGTAAAAATAAGCTCTTGAAGCTTATAAGTTCTTCAAAACATAAGTAGCTCCACCTAAACTTATTTTCTCAACTTATAAGCTCTTGAAATAGCTTATACAAGAACTTATAATCTTCAAGAATTTATAAACTTTTTAAAATAAATTTAGTCAATCACACTCTTAATGTACGGGAGGGAGTACATGTTAGGAGATGAAGTAGGAGTCTTCAAAAGCAATGGAAGTCAGTGGCATGCATATGGTTTGGGGGACCGGTTTGAACTGGATGGGTCCAATTTATGGCGGGTCAAGTCTTTATATGGGGCGGGCCATTAACTCATTTGTAATTGTGTTTCCAAGTCAACCAAACCAAACCACTCGTGTTTGAATTTTTGGCCTTTTCGATTCCATGCTTTCATATATGTACTATTCCATTTCATTTCTTATCCACAACCTTCAACTATTCTAAAATTTATTTTCTTTCAAAACAAATATAGATCCTACCTAGTTAAACCTCTAATTCTTAGTTATTAATTACAACAACTCACATTCGACAGTTACAAATTAAAATAAAATAGTTACTATAAACTACTCTCGAGTATACTTCAATTAATCTCATACCAATCTAGTACACACAACATATGTAGCTAGATAGCACATCATAAAATATAAAATTCTTTCTAGGCAAAACTAGATAAGTAACTACTGTATCTTTTCTTATGAAAATTAAAGAAATATTACAAATTTACAATATATTATTCGAGATTTCAAATTTTTAGTGTTTGCGTTATAATGTATACATCTTCATATACTTGTAGTACTAACTTACCTTATCATTCCTCGTATTTTATTCAGTTTTTAACATTCCAGATTAGGGTTAACGGACATATTTCACCCAAATCTGAAACGGTACTGGTCAAAACCAGCCCAAGCATAGCGTTTCGATTTTAAAATTGTGTTAACGATTTATACAATAATTATATATAAACATGGATTTTCCATATTATAAAATATTTGTTTTCTCAATTCAACTTGAGAATCGTAACACATCAATTTTACCGGATGCAATTCCGGTCTGGGTTTAACAATAATGATGCTAGTTCTGGATTTAGATTCAAAACTATTTTGTCGGGACCAATTGTTTCGGTTCCGAGTAGGACTATATTCAAACCGAACTAAAATGAATATCACCAGACTCGAGTTCGACTTGTTTGAAAATTTGAAGGCTCAAGTTCTACAAAAAGCTCAAGTTTAATTCACTTATTATTCGATTTAATATTGAGTTCGAACCCGAACTCAAACTCAACTCAAGTTCGTTAAATATTTGAGTTTAACCTCTTAAAAACACTTTTATTAAATTATTTAAATTGATAGATATTTTAATATTAATTTAATAAGTCTGTAATTAATGTACAACAAAGTTGTGAAGATATGCATGTGGCTATATGAGGCAGATCATATTTTTCTTTAAAATCGGAATGGGAAAACACATGGCACATTGGTGTGCCAACGAGGCAAAAATTGTAACAAGTCCAAATAGAAGACACAATTGTTAATTCAATTTATAAGTATACATGCAGCAGGACATTAACGTTAAAAACTTCAAACATTAGTATATCATATTAAAATATCTAGAAATTAGAAATGCATATATCTTGATAATTTCAATATTTCTTAAATCCAGCAACTTATTTTTTTATTACCAACTTGTGTTTGTACCGTCAAGATATAGATTTCAACAAAATTCTAACATAGCAGGGAACTTCTTTTAGAAGTTGAAATAAATTAAAATTAACAAATTACCACAGAGCATGCAGCATTTGCTCAAGGCTGAAGCCTCAAGTATAAAATAAAAATGAGATAAGCTTTAAATCACATTAGGATCAGTAAATTGCATCTCAAAGTGTTGAAGACCTATGAAAATCAGTTAAGGAAGCACCGAAGCCCTTCACATTAATTGGTTTGCTGTCTTGTCTCTCTTTTTTCTTTTAAGATTTCCTTATTTAATTAGAGTTTGAGTAATATTAATTTTGAGAGGTGAGGCGTGTTTGGGGAGCGGATATTTGGGGGTAGAAGAAAGGAAAGGACTTGGAAATCACGTTTCATCAACCGCTCCATTTATTGTTGGCGCCGACGGATTCCATTGCACCTCATTTTTTATCTTCTTACAAACACGTACTTGATGACTCACCCATATATATCTCTATCCAAAAATTTTAATTAGTCCAATCAAATATACTGCCTTTTCCCACATTCATGTGATTTGTTTCACTAATTTACTTCCATCATGGAAATAATGTTATAAATGGAATATGATACTTTTCTTTTTCTTCGCTATTTTAAACTTAATTATGCTTATCTATTAATTATTTTTTCTTCGTATTCATACTAGAATAGTAACGACGGTTATTGACTATCTTGGCTTGGGTACATTTATACACTTGTCTATACTGATTGTGTTGATAATGGCTATACCTATATAATAATATTATTGTTATTATATGCACATCATATTTATGGGTATGTATCGCTTTCCATTGCTTTTTAGTATACCTCAGTTTTCTTTTAATTTTTAAACTGATGATGATATTTATGGTAAATGTAGTCTCACCTCTCAACTTATTTTTCTCAATTTTTTAAAAATATTTAAAATAATCTCATTTGCTTATATCAAACATAATCTTTCTTTTCTTTTCTTGATGATCGAGTGGATGCTAAAAGGTTGCATAAAGCAAATAATTAATTAAACCCATCAAAACTTACTTAGGTTCATAATTGATTTTTCTTGACGGTCTATTTCATGCTTGCGTTGATCCAAACATATTAGCTGTTTCTTTGGTAAACTACTGCTTTCTTTTCGATTCGTGGATAATTCCAAAAACAAGATATAAAAAAGAAATACTCCCTCCATTTTTTAATAAGTGTCCAATTTTACTAAATTACACATACCGATAAAATGAAAATTTTACTTATATACCCTTTATTCAATAACATAATAAATATATTCATACAAATAATATCAAATTCCAATAAGTATTAAATAAGGACAAAATTGGAAGATTACCATAAATATACTCTAGAATTTTGAAATAGAACACTTATTTAAAAACAAAATAAAAAGTGAAATAGAACACTTAAAAAAATTGAAGGGAGTAAATCCTAATCTGGGAAAGAAAAAATATATCTTCTCCTCCGATTAACACGTATTAAGGTAAAATCTGCAAAATTAGCACACTACAGCCGTCCATCCTTAGTAGATAACTTCAATTCAATGCAAATTAAGCTTGATAGAAAATTACCTAGCTAGGTTGCCCAAAGTTGACTAGTTATATATCCAAAGATTTGGACTTCAATATGCTACTCATTTGTTCCATTAGTAATGATCAATTTAATTTTTAAGTGAATACTAATAAATTACAAAAAAATGTCTACTACACAAAAATCAAAAAACAACACATGCATTAATTAATAGGACATCTCAAAATAGAAAATGAATCATTAATATCGGGACGGAAGGAATAGTAGTTTGCATGAATTCCACAGTTGACAATTCTTCACAATCAGTCTCACACCATTTCAAAACTTGAATTCAGTTCCCACCGTAAACCATAGCCGTCATTGAAACTTATTAATAAAAATGAAAGAAGAGTGGGAGCTAGTATAATATATTGCTCCACTTGAACATGTATGGACCAATTTGCACTACATATATATCCCCACTTGAGGTCAACTTGGGAATTTAGCATTCCTATTTACCAAATTGAAGATACTATTTTCATTTGAATATTACTACTACTATATCTCAAATCAGATTGAACCTTGAATCATAATACTAATTAACAAATAAATGGGAGAGCTTATAAATCAATTTATAATTGTATTAGTAAATAATTGAATTCATACGTACATGATTATTATACAGCAAGGATCTGAAATTAGAGTCCAAAACCGTGACTTTCAAGCATGAGGTCATTGAGTTTGTCTTTTTGTGGTATGCAAGTGAGAGGTTAATAATTTAATGATAATATAGATTGAATGTTAACGTAGATTATAAGAAATACTACTACTGCATAATGTCATTATGGGAGTGCAGAGTAGAGTTTTGTAAGAAATGAATAATAGTACTATCGATGACAGCTATAATCTAGTCATTGTGTATACAAATTTAAAGTCAACATTTGTGTATATATACTCCGACGTTCTTCTTCTTCTTCCCCTACATTTTTCTTCTCACTCCAACACTTCCGTTCCCATTTCTCAATCTCCTCTCTCTCTCTCTCTCTACATCTTCTTAGTACCTTTATTTCTTAGCCTTGCACAAAAATGGCGGGAGGTGGCATTGTCGCCGGCCCCGGCGATGGAAAACAATATCCCGGCAACCTAACGCCCTACGTTATGGTCACCTGCATCATCGCCGCCATGGGCGGTCTCATCTTCGGCTACGACATCGGGATCTCAGGTAATTTTTAACTTCGAAACTAGCTGCCTTTAGCTGCGTCGCTGGTTATCCTAGCTTATGATGAACTGATTCAAGGCTGTGTTTGGCTGCAGGTGGAGTGACGTCGATGGATTCGTTTCTCGAGAAATTCTTCCCGTCGGTATACCGGAAACAGAAGGCCGACGATTCGACGAACCAGTACTGCAAATTCGACAGCCAAACACTGACGATGTTCACGTCGTCGCTGTATTTGGCTGCGCTTTTGTCGTCGCTGGTTGCGTCGACGGTGACGAGGAAGCTAGGGCGGAAATTGTCGATGCTGTTTGGGGGCGTGCTTTTCTGCATCGGCGCTTTGATCAATGGCTTCGCCCAGGCAGTTTGGATGTTGATCGTTGGCCGTATTTTCCTTGGTTTCGGAATCGGATTCGCCAATCAGGTTTCTACCTTACTTAACCCCCAATCGTTGATCGGCTTTTTTATTTTTCTGATTTTGGATCGAAATTCGAGGCATTCAATTCGCATTTGTGCTGTGTTTTTTTACCTGCTGCTTTCCATTTTATTTCATCGAGGATTTTTTGTGTTTTATTTATAGAGGACTCTGTTTCTTGGTTATCCTGTCCCCTGCTATTCTTCATTTTTGTTTGTGGTTTTTGATACTTAACGGATTCTTTTGGTAGGAACGAAAATAAACAGTAGCAAAGTTGTGGGTCAATGGCTCGTAGTAGCTCAGATCTGACCCATACTTTAATGAAGGTTCAGAGAAATGTCCTCATAAAACGACATAGTATCTTCTTTCTTTACATTTCTAATAGAAATGATAATTTTTGACGTTTCTTCCATTTCTCTTTGTGCGTGGGCCCTTCTTGTTGTAAAATTAAAATCTGGATCATGTTGGCCTATTTTTCTTTGGCTATGACGTTTTTGTATGTTTCATTTGTTAAAGGACGTTTACTCCAAAAACTACGGCGTTGAGTGCTAATAAAAGCGGAGACCTTGACACGATAGCTCCCTTCTTTATTATATTTCCACAAGATTGCTACCTTTTTAATGAATTAGTAGAAACTAACTATTGATGGAAAACGTACTGGAATGTGATTGCAGTCTGTGCCGCTCTACCTATCAGAAATGGCGCCCTACAAATTCAGAGGAGCTCTCAACATTATGTTTCAACTATCTATCACGATTGGCATTCTTGCAGCTAATGTGTTGAACTACGGTTTTGCCAAGATCAAGGGTGGATGGGGATGGAGGCTGAGCTTGGGTGGCGCAATGGTGCCGGCGTTGATCATCACCGTTGGCTCCTTGATCCTACCCGAGACGCCCAATTCCATGATCGAACGCGGCCAAAAGGACGAAGCTCGTATAAAGCTCAAGAGAATCCGCGGTCTAGACAATGTGGATGAAGAGTTCAACGACTTGGTGGTGGCCAGTGATGCCTCGAGCAAAGTCGAGCACCCGTGGAGGAACCTTCTCCAGAGGAAGTATAGGCCACAATTGACAATGGCCATTGCCATCCCCTTCTTCCAACAGCTAACGGGCATCAACGTCATCATGTTCTACGCCCCCGTCTTGTTCAAGACTATCGGCTTTGGTAGCGATGCTGCTTTGATGTCGGCTGTGATCACTGGTGGGGTCAACGTCCTCGCCACTGTTGTGTCTATCTATTATGTCGATAAGGTTGGAAGGAGATTCCTTTTCATTGAGGGAGGTATCCAGATGCTCATCTGTCAGGTACATTACATTAAACTGCTTACTTTTTTTTAACCGACCGCGTTTGCCTGAAGTGGACAACATCATGATAATGTCCGGACGCTGATGTGTTTGAATAGGTTAGCGTGGCGATCTGCATTGCTATCAAATTCGGAGTGGATGGGGTGCCTGGGGAGTTGCCTAAGTGGTATGCTATTGTGGTGGTGCTGTTCATATGCATCTATGTTGCTGGTTTCGCGTGGTCGTGGGGACCGCTTGGATGGCTCGTGCCGAGTGAGATTTTCCCTCTCGAGATCCGATCAGCCGCCCAGAGTCTTAACGTATCGGTGAACATGGTGTTCACGTTCATAATAGCTCAGATCTTCATGACCATGCTCTGCCACCTCAAGTTCGGACTCTTCTTGTTCTTCGCCTTCTTTGTGGTGGTGATGACGATCTTCATCTACTTTTTCTTGCCGGAGACGAAGAATATTCCGATTGAGGAGATGGTGGTTGTGTGGAAGCAGCATTGGTTCTGGTCTAGGTTTATGAATGGTGTTGATTATGGTAATGGAAACGTTGAGTTGAAGAAGGGGGCAGGGGATACCTACCACAAAGTATGATGGATTTTAATTACTTTGTTTTAAGTTTTAACCCGAAAAAAAAGAAGAAGAGAATTACCATTATAAAAAAGAAATTGTTGATGAGTAATGTGTCTAGAGCTTGTTTTATTTCAATAGAAGATGTGTTTGTTAATGTAATGTAATGTCTCAACGAAAGTATTCATGAATTATTAAATGGGAGTGGATTTATTATTGAATAGCTTGTATGTTGATTGGGGTTGTGTATAATGCCGATTCCTGCAGTTAAAATCTATGGAACTAGCAAAAAATATAGCAACTTTTGTAATAATCTTGAAACATTATTGATCATGTAAAACAACTCAATTATGAATGATACTATGACTTTATTGCAATAATTTAATGCGCGATTATGGCCACCTGGCCATGCCAAAATGTACTTGACTTCGATTTGGTAGTTACTAGTAGTTAGTTGTTACGACCTTTTGTATCAGTGGCATTTTCGAATCTAGTTAACTAGTTATATTAATGATATCAAGTCAAATCAAATCAAATGATGGAGTTTGATATTGTTTTTTTGACTGAATTATCAAAGATTTACTAAAATATAAACAAAGGAGTGAAACCCCACCTTTAATAACATCGATATGAATTTTTTTTATTAATAAGTTCGTGATATATGATCTGCTAATATATATAAATATATATAGTACATAATATATTGTCTGTACATAATTAAAATATTAAAAATGTGATATGCATCTTCTAAATTTTAAAGTATTTTTCTTGCACAATTCAATAAATAACTTTGTTAGTTGCTCAATTCTATCTTATTTTCTGTAATATTTCGTTTCGTTTTTGTTTTTTCCCCTCTTAAAGGAATCACAACAATTAATTATGACTTTGTAGGGTAAAAAACAAGATCAAAAGAGTCCGAACGAACCTGATTCCAGAATCATAATATAAAAGTGAAATTTTATTGCAATTTTTTGAAAGCACATCTCTTTTTGGAAATAAAGATTTGGATAATGGCAAAAGTCAAATAAGAAAAATAGAAAAGGAACTTTAGATTTAGTTGTTGGCATCAATAAATAAGTAACCTTAATATTCACTCCTTTAGCGAAAGCTAGAATCAAACTCACATGTTGTGTCCAATACCATTAATATCACCTCTTACATTATAATTGTCACAAATTAAAAAAAAAATCAAAATCTGACCAATAACCTTTTCGATGACAAAGAAACGTTATCCATATATATATTAGTAATCTTCACCACTACAATATAATAAAGATTGTGGTCATAAGTATAATCACGGTACTCTTTAAAACGAAGCAAAAGAGGTGACCATTACTTTTATACTTTTCACTAAGGAAATGAATAAAGAGAAGCGAAGCGAAGATCAATCATTTTGGTCACGGAACAAAATGATTTAACCACTACAACTCACATGATTCATCACTCCATTTGTTATAAAATTTGGGTCTTAGAATTGGATAAGTAGAAAATGGATTAAGTTGTACACGACATCATACTTTGTTCTTTCCTCTTTTCATACATTTTATTTTAATTTGATAGCTCAAACCGTACACTTTTCACGGATAATTTTCTTTTTGATTTAACAGAGATAACCTTATCCAACATTTTTTTTCTTTTTTTGATTATTCTTAAAAAGGTTGGTCGTGAGAAAATTAATTATAAGTGGAAGTGGAAGTACCCCCTTCATAAAGTTAGTGACAATAATTTTTAACTTTTTAAATTTTTTGGTAGTACATGTATACTTTGGCAATATAGTTACACACCCTAGCTTTGAAATCATGAATTAATCGTGTGAAATGAATTTCTTTTATATATTGTTGTGTATAAATAAATATTCCCTCAGTCCCAACTAGCTAGTTCTTTAAAGTATATGTTGAGTGTATGTTTAAAGTATAAAATGATGATATAAATATATATTATTTAAATTTGTATGTGTAATAAAAAAATTTTAAAAAGAAAATGACTGAAGCTACTTGAGACGATTCGAAAAGGAATACGACTCAAGTTAATTGGGATGAAGGGTGTATGTCAAATACTTGATGTCATAATGTAGAGTTCGTTTAGTGAAAATGGAGATATGATTGTTCACTTATTACAGCTATACTGGAAAGTGGGATCAGTACTTAAGTTAATATCATAAAGAAAGTTACTCCTATAATATATTCGATCCCTTGGCCTCCAAAAAAGCAAGAAATAATTAAACTGATTCTAAGATGAGTCCATTTGAAGCTACTTTTTTTCTCCTTAATTTTTATTTCAAGATGCAATAACTAGAAACGGTCTAATTAGTTGAAAATAGTCTATATACCAAAATTTAAAAATAAGGGTTAATATTTCGTGAATTATTAAAATGTCGGAATATGAATCAATAATTATCTTTTTAAATCATATTGAGGCTGTGGATGACAAATCTCAACTTAATAGATATGAGTTTGATAAACATTTGATAAATTATTCATGAATAATTTTGTGGTTGTATTTATTCATTTAGTTTGTTGGTACGTGTATGGATGATTTTTATTCATGTCCGATTATAGTTAATTAGTCATAATTCTGAACGTAATAATCATGATATAGTCTTAATTTATAATATAATATTACCATTAAATTATATAGTTTCTTAATATAGTATTTATATGAAATAATTCATTAATATTTGTACAGGGACACTGAATAATCAAAACCCACGGGCCCAAGATGGGTTGGGCCGAAATGAAGAAAGCTCGCAACAGCAAAGTAATCACAGAATATGTTGTACATTTCTATAATTATATTGAATCATGCAAGATATAAAACTGAAGGATTTTGGTTGCTTACTACTATCTTTAATTTTGTTTCGTTAGGTTCAGGGAGTGATGATCTCATAATTAAAAAAAAGTACTCCACCATTGTTCAATTCCAAATACAAAAATGGCATAGATATATATTATAATTATTCAGTTTAATTAATATGGTGATAACAGCTGAAAACATTTGAAATAGAAAACTGCAAAGAAATGAGATTTTGTTTGAGCTAGCTCCTTAATTAATTTATTAATGTGCTAATTAAGCAGTAGGCATGCAGTAATAATACTATTAATTAGAGCTAGCACAGAAATATAGTGGGGTATTTAAACAATAGTGCCATCGATGCAAAGCCACTGGCCAATGAAAATAGAAGTGCAGTTGAGATTAGGGTTGATGGCGCTGAAGAATGTTGATGTCAAATTGTTTGTTTTCTCTATTCCCAGACACGTGTCTCCCTTCTTCACTCCAATCACACTGTCACAACTCAGCTTCGAACTTGCCCTAATCACCATATCTGCACATACCATATACACATATATCAATAATAATATGCATGCATGAATTAAATACTTAATTAGCTAATCACATATGAATTTAATGATTGGAAAGTTACCACCAAAAATGGATCTGCTCTCAGCTGAGCTGACGATGATCACAAGAAATGATACCACCAAAGCTAACTTCACCAAAATGGAAATTTTAGTGCTTGTGTTGGCCATTGCTAATACTTGATTAATTTCCAGGTGTGAGCACTTAATTTTAAAGAAACCACTAGTATTTATAGAAAAATAATAATAATATAAAAACACATTGTTAACGACTAATAATTATTTGGAAATGGAGTACATTGTTAATACATGGATGTCTTTTTAGATATTTGTACAAGTTTCTAGACTAAGTAAGTCGGCAGGGACAATGAAACAATTGGGTGAATTTTACAAGGTAATGCCATTAATTTTTAATGGTGGTATATATAGTATATACTTGGAACAACAATTAATTAAGGTTCATTTTCTTCTATATATATCATCTATATGGACGATACATTTACGTGTCAACGGTTTTCCTTTTCTTAATTTGTAGGCTTATATATTAAAGTGATTCTTAAATAATCGGACATGCATGCATATGTTTATATAATTTGATCTTTTTAATCAAAATAATGGTTTTTATATTTTTGTGTTGGATATTTCACTTTATGATTGAAATAGTATGATGCGAATTGAGAACGCAAAAAAACATTATTATTTGGTGTAATACCATAAGCTCCACTTAAAATTAGGAGTCATTGAGTTTTATTTTGGGTTTCCAGTAAATAAATTATTAATTTTCAATCACGATTTAATGTAATAATAAATTTATTAAAATGAGCTGTATGTATTTTTTTTAAGGCCAAACAAGAATTCAAAATTCCAGAAATAAGATGGGAACAATATTAGCCCTAGTAGCAAAGCACAACAAAATTTGGCATTTACTATTTATACACGTAATTTTGTCCATTTTCTAAGATGTCAGCGAATATAAATAATTCTACTTTCCTACTACAAATTGTTTTATTTGATTGGATCATTGAAGAAGAACACGTTAAAGCAGTAAAAAATCAAAAATAAAAAAAAAAGCAACAAAAATAAATGAAAATAAATACCATTGTTGAATCCAAGTTCAGCATGGGCTCTCTCAATTCTCTAGGTGTTGATTTTCAAGAGAGAATCAAATAGAGAAGATATTAAATGATAAACATGTAGGGTAGTATTAAATAATTATGTTCTAAATAATCATAATTGATAGGTATCCATAACAGAATTCAACACAAAAAATATGAGCACTCTTTGTAGACGATATTTATTTTAAAAAATGACATGTCATTTAAAAATTCACCTTATCTTCAACTTTTTATAGAATCATTAAGAACCCATAGAATATTAACACTTAAATAATTAATACATTCCTCTTCGTTTTATGCTTTGTTTTAGATATATTCTATTAATCGGGGGTCTCAATTTTCTTAAACGACTGAAGCAACTGTCTCAATTGCCCATGGTTTTGGTTTCTCTCATTTAAACAAGAAAAATTACATATCTACAGATGCATATGGCGATATAAACCATTAATCAGCACACCATCTCTTGCAGAAAAACACTTGGGAATATCCATCAAACATAATTAAATACATCCATCATACACTTAGATCGGACTCGAGGCTCTCACGACAAACTCCGGTTATATAGAATCCACCCCTTCCACTTGTTGACGAGCCAAATATCTCTCTCTTCTTTCTTTCTGCAAAATTTTCCAGTGGAAGATATACAGGATCAAGACTAAACAAAAATGATACAGAACAACTCGCAACATGAAAATATGAATGTTAAATAAAATGCTTACCCATTCGTCGATCACAAGTCCTTCTCCAATAAACTTTGGTCCCGTGTCTTCTGAAGGTTTCTTGCGAGCCTCGAGTTCAGCCTCAGCTTCAGCCAACTGGCGCTTTAATTTGTCTAGCGCCTTCAAATATCAAACATTACATGGATCAGCATTTATGCTGCAATAATTTCTATAAGGAATACGTCCAAATAGTATGTAAACGAGATTAAGAAGTTATACAATCTCTCAACTTACAGGGCTAGGGCGCTCTGCGTCTAGAAAAACAACCCTGAGTATCTGCTCCACAGCTACTTCATCCTTTTGCTCATCAAACTGATTCGAGTGGAAATAGAAGAGATGAGAAAGCATAAAATGAATACAAATTTGTTTTATATGCAACTATAGTGTGGTGTCAATAAATTGTCTGACCTCTATAACTAGCATATACAATAGGGCTAGCCAATATTTCAAACAATTAGCACTATACTCTGTTAGTGATACTGAGATTGTATTAGAATTACCAGCTTTGCCTGACTTAAGACTATGATACAGGCATAATGTACATAGGAAATATATATGTACATATTTTTGTTATTTATTTAGAGAGACATGAAAGATACATTGATCAGGAATACAATCAGAATGAGACTTACCAGTTCGGGTATGTAGTCGGTAGGCCCTTTGACTTTTAGGCTCATGATTTTGAACTTCACTGTGCTTTTCTGATCCATTGGCTTCTCATTGTTCTCTGGAGGCTCGACAAACTTGAATACTGACATAACCAGGAAAGATAAAAGGAAAAAAATCAAACGCAACATAAAATTTACGAACCAAAAATTGAAGTAGGAATGAAGACAAGCAGTTACCAGTTGCTATGACACTCTCGCCAGGTGCAAGAATGGCCCCAGGAGGACGCATAAAACAGCTTTTTGGTGCAGTTGTTTGGAACTATGTAAAACGAACCATATACAATTAGCAAAGAGATCGAATGAAAATAAAATAATAAAGAGTTGGTAGCATATCAACTTCAAGTACCATTTGAATTGATGATTATAAGAGTCTAGTTATATACAGTTTGAAGACTGCTGCAAAGAAACAATCAGAAAGAAAATGCAGCTTGGTATACCTTGAAAGCTACATGAGACTTGCTGGTATTTTTAATTTTGATAGCGCTTCTGACTTGCTTACCTGGTTCATCTGCGGGAAGATAAAAATTAATAGCGATAAGAAGATGACAGTTTTGTGTTCAACCAGGTCAATTAGTTCCTACATGTGCAGACATGCGAAACTATATAATAGTACAAAATTAAATATTTGAAGCCAATATTCAGAAAAAAAGACACTTCCAAGAATGTCCAAACCCGTGCTTGGGCAAGTGATTAGGGTCACAGACGAAGTCAACTCTCAAATAGAACATGTCATGTAAGCAAGATTATCTAACACTGATCAAATAGAACATGCCAAAACTATACAGTTATCAACAAAGATCAATATCCTCTCAAAATTGTTCACTCCAGTGTCTATGGCAAGGATCGTCAAAATTGATGCTTTAGAACAACCAAAATTTTCAGATCTCTTCAAGGTCAAATTCACAACTGCCAGAGAAGTCTTACACAATTAATCTACTTATGCATCTAATCTTAAACTCTCCAATCAAGTGATCAGAACAAAATACAAATAAAGAGTTTCATGTTAGCAAGATCACAATTTTCACCGGAACCTCTAATTATCTCGAAATCAATAATCCTCCACGAAACCAAATTTTCAATCACATCAACCATCTAAATCAATTAAATTGAAAATCGCTAAACACCCGTGGCAGATCAAGCTCAATCAGGCCAGGGAAGAAGAAAGAATAACCTTCACCAATTAGATTACCATCAACAGCAAGCAAACCAAAACAAGCAGCACCCAAACAAAAAGAAAAAGAAAATTCAAAAAAGCAGGTCGTCCATACACGGAAAATAAAGCTTATTCGAGGGATCGAGCTTCAAACGACGCCGTGCGGGGAGCAGCGATCTGGCAACTGAAGAAACCGAGGTAACCTGAGGAGCTGATCCCTCCACGGGGAGCTGCGGGTTAGCGTTTCCACTGGCGTAATTCTGCTGATAATTAGCGAAATTTGAGGAAGAAGACGAGGAAGTGGTGGAGGTGTGATGCGAATTTCGGAAAGGCAGCTTGAAAAGCCCCCAGACTTTACCATCGGAAGAAGGCGATCTGTCGTCCACGAGCGCCATGACAGATTCCGCAGGCGGAGGAGAGCGAGCGTAACGACGTCGCTTTTGGGTTTTGGTTTTCTTTGTTTCCTGAAAAGTGACTTTTAGAAGAGGAATTGTTGGTGCTTGTGGGCTCTCTGCTCTCTCTCTCTTTGCAGCTTTTAGAAACGGCAAACTTCTTCTTTCTTTTTCGCCTCCAATTTATATTATATGACGTCTATTTAGTTTTGGTATGAGAAAATTAAAATTCTGAAAAGTGATATTTTTACTCTTAATGTGGAGAAGAAGATAAGTGTTAATTAGATAAATCATAAAGTAGTGTTTATAGAGAGTGTGACTTTTATACTTTTATGATTGGGTAAAAGAATAAAAATATGAAAAGTTAGGAATATTAATGTGATTGCTTTTGTATGTAAGGTGGTTGGCTATAAAAAAAAAATATGAAAAGTTAGGAGGAAGTAGACAACGCATTTTGAACAATGTGATTGTTGGCATTAATTTTCCACGTGATATGTGTATTATCTCATTTCGTCCAAGTCAAATAATTAGAAGTTGATTTATTTATAGACTATTAATTAATTAGATTGAAGTTCTAATTCGTGTTGACTCAATGCGTCGACTTGTTGACTCAATCCATTTCCAAAC
This sequence comes from Leonotis leonurus, assembly GCA_026898415.1. Taxonomy (NCBI): domain Eukaryota; kingdom Viridiplantae; phylum Streptophyta; class Magnoliopsida; order Lamiales; family Lamiaceae; genus Leonotis; species Leonotis leonurus. The sequence continues at coordinate 759,244 of JAPKLX010000019.1, read as the reverse complement.
AATTTTACCATTACAATATACTATCGCCATCTATATCTATTTACTCGTTTTTTTTTTAACTAGAATATATGCGAATATATAGAATTACGTACGGTCCAAATGAAGCATAAAAACTTAATCTGCATAGACGAGAAGAAGAAGAAGAAGGAGATAACGAATTTGTGTGACATAACTTTGAAATAAAATCAAATAAAATGAAAATTAGAAGAATGTGGAATGATCATAAGATGAAATCAGAATCATCCCACTGCAGAACAGCAGATCCCAAATTCTGCTCTCTCTTGAGCTTATCTTTGAGGAACCAATCGCATACCTTCCCCGCGTTCAGCTCCTCTATTTCGCACCCTTCCTGCTCCGATATCACTCTCAGCAGATTCAACGATGATATCTGATTCATCGTCATTTATCAAATACTACAATTCAGAGAGAGATATTCCTAGATCTAGAGGGATTTGATAAATTGTACCGTCAATCGGCATAGAAACCGCTCGTGCGTGCTGAGGCCGGAAATCTCGACCAAACCGGCTTCTTCCAGCGACAGGAAGCTTTTCCGTTCGGTTTTCTTCTCTCCGCCGCCGGAATTCGCCGCCATCCTACTTCCCCTGCCGGGAGAGATGTTTTCAGGGAGTCTTAACGGATTATTGTTCGTAAAAGTGCGAGATTTGAAGGGTGGAGTAAAGTGAGAGTGTAAGGGGTGAAGTTTGATTGAATTCATGGTTTACGTGTAAGATGGAAAACTATGAATAACATATCAGTAGGTTTTTATCTCATTGTTGGTGTTTGAGTGGCTCAAAATTGTAACTCATACTCATTCTCAATTTTATATATATATATATATATATGATAAAAGATCATGAGAACCGAGTCTTATATAATATAATTTTAATTATCATGTTTTATTATAATAATATGTTCAATTGAATATAAAATTAGTGTATAATTCGTTAAAAATCGACGAAAAATAATTTTACATTATAATTTATAAATATAAAATAATATATATTAATGAATCAAAAAAAAATATTATTAAAAATGCAATAATCTATTTAAAAGTAATATAATAATTTATCGTATATATAACGTATTGGTAAAAAAATTACATTACATTATATTTTATTAACATAATTGCAAATTCATGTTACTTGAAAAATTATATAAATTATAAAATATAATTGTTACATGCAGACTTAACTCGTGTAAAATTTATTGGTATATAATATATCACTTTATGTCGTAACTAAAAAAATAATTTAAAAAATTGACTCTATTTGTTTGATAAAAATCAATTAGTTAACCAAATCAATTAATACTTTATATTCGGAAAAATATTTATTTAATAATCAAATAATTAATGTTATATGTATGAAAACTTATCTTGTTGGAGAGTCAAAATTAGGCATGACAATCAAGTAAGACATCCATGGATAATGGCTATCCATATTCATATACTTTATCATTTTAGTTTTGTATATATTGATATGGATAATTATTATTCTTACCCGCAAAATAATGCAAGATATGCCCGTAAAATATTCACCAACATGTCTTTTAAGTACTCGCTCACTCACCTAATATCAATCATATTTTTTTTCTATAAATTATATGTACATTATTGCCTAAACTAATGAATACACACGAGTGGCGGGTTTCCGTGGATGACGGGTTTGAAAATTAAACTCACAATTGTTATTTTTATATTGTTCTTCTATCGATGAAGTTCACCAAATTTTCAATATATGTATGATGAGGTTCACAAAGTTTTTAATGTTATTTTATTTATATTTAGATTCGTTTGTTGTCGTAATATCATGCAAAAATATATGTGAAACTTAAGCTACGAAATATGAGATTGATTAAAATAAGATCAAATTGATTAAAATCGATAGAAAAAAAATTAACTAATGAATTTTTTTAAAAGTATAAAGTATTTAGAAATATTATATATTTATCTATTAATACATATGTATTGGTGAATATTAAATATTCTAAATTTTATTCGATAAGTTATATTTTATTTCACTGAATTTTTAATAAAAAAATATTAATAAAATAATTATTAAATAAAAATTAAATTATATATTTCATTATAAATATTATAAACTCTTTCTAAATTATTGAATTAAATTTATTGCAATGTTGACTGAATAATTAATTAAATAAGATTACAATCATGATTGATTACTATATAAAACATAATTAAATTATATTAATTAAATTTCCATATATAATATATTAATTTTTGTTGGGAGACTTCTCGTGATGCCACGTAAATCTTGAATTAAGGCGGTGAATCCAATATGTATTCCTTTAATATCTATAAAAAGTCATAAAATTAATCACGAGCCGCCGCGCCCCTTAACCAAATTGAGCTGCAGATTGACTTCGTCAGCACCATCGATGGCTAAATCGAGGAAGGGGCAAGAATCGAGATCCGACAACAGAATCCCCAGAGACACCACCTGCTCGTGCGTCTTCGTTGACGTCGGTACGCCACGAATTAATTAAATGAAACATATTTTTATGACAATTAATTAAATAAGATTAAAATCATGATTGATTACTAGGAAAATGCTCACCCGCCCGCGGCGGGCGGGGTTAATGCGCCCACGAATGATGTGGCATGCCATGTAGATATATATATTAAATTCTTAATATTTTTTTTATTAATTATCACTTTCCGACTAGGGTTCATTAGTTAGGGTATAGTTTAATACTATTCAATAAAAATTAATAATAAAAAATAAATTTAACAAAGAAATGAAAATATAGTAACTC
>JAPKLX010000019.1:728635-756459 GCA_026898415.1 Leonotis leonurus | reverse complement strand
GGAGACTTTTCGTGATGCCACGTGAGCCTTGAATTAAGGCGGTGGCTCCAATATGTATTCATTTAATATATTATATAGATATGACAATTGAAATGAGATAAAGTTAGTAACTAAAATTTATACATGTTATATATTATTTTAATGCATTACATATAGTATTTTAACACATAATATGATAATGAATTTTTATTCATTAATCAATGCATCGTAATTTAATGCATTATATACATAAATTTGATGCACAATTAATTTGAACTATAAATTATACAAATATCAATAATGCAAATTGTTTTCTAGTTCTAATATAACATTAGTTCTATTTGATCATTCTCTCTACATATATAGGGTTATCATTCGATAATTGATTTTCGAAAGAAAAGAAGCAGTATTGATTCGCTATCGATTTTTTAGTAAATAATTTGTATAATTTTAAAATTAATGGATAACCGAAAAACTTAACATATTGTAATTTGCACTAAAATTTAATTATTGTTTATATAAAAATATACTCAATAGTATAATAATTTGCGCAGGTAAATATTGGAAAAATTGATCTATAAATAACATTGTGCGATAAATATTAATTAAATAAAATATTTTTATATTTATTTATTATAATTTATTATATAGTAAATAATCTATAATAAAAAATACAGTCGGTTCGTTTATAACCAAACCTTTTTACGAAAAACTAATCTGAATCGTAAATAATTGGGTTCCTTAAAATGAGAGTCGAACCAAAACCGTATATATTAAAATCAATCAGAATTGATCAAACATCAAATAATTCAGTTTAATTAATCAATCGGTTTGATTTTTGCTCGTCGTAGTAGGTATATCATTGTGATAATAAATTAAGTAAATCATAATTTCATCAACTAAATAATAATAAAATTAATTGTGAAGTTGGTGAGTTTAATATTTAGACATTGTTTATTTAATATTTTAAATAAAATTATTGATTGATTTTATAAGTTCAAAATCAAATTCTCAAATTATATTAATTGACCACCTAACAATCAATATCTTTCTCAATTTATTCTTCTTCTTTTCTTACTTATTATGTATATCTTTCGAATTTTTCATTAGCTGGAAAATTTATACTTTTAAATGTTTACTAAAATTATTAGTCTAATATATGTGTTATACTAATATCGATATTTCATTGTTATGTTGAAAACATGTACGGATAGTAAATTTTATTAATTAAAATGAAATTTTCTATATTATATGGTAAGCAAAGATAATAAATATAATAATAAATCAGAAACTAAACTACACCTTATCATATTAGTTCAGCTTGATTTTGATATTAGTTAAATTTGGTTTGGTCTACACAAATGTTCAAATCGTATTTAGTCGTTTGAGTTATTATCAAATTGCATCAAATTAAAATGTGAAAACCCCTAGTTGGAGATATTCGTTCTAGATAAAAATAATATGCAAACTGACAAATTCAAAGTATCATTAAGTTGAAAGTTAAAGTACAAATAAGTAGGAAACTTTATCAAAATATTTAAGAATATATTATGATGGCAATGAGGTTCAATAAATTGAAAACATACGCAGACAAATTCAAAAAATATCACTGAGATAATAACTAGTGTGGATTCAACACGAGAAATGATCACATTTCTCATGATCCATCGGAGAAAAAATCAACTCATATTGGTTGATGTAATCATGTAGACCAATGAAGAAATTATATATATATATAAGAAAGTTTATGAGTTTATATATAAGTAAATTAAACAGTTGGAAACTTACCTTATTAGATTTCAAAAACATCTCTCCAAAAAACTTTGTTCTAATAAAATTGGAAAATTCCGATTGATAGTGAAGTTTCAAAGGTTTTAATTTATGAAACTAATGTGTAGAGCTTTAATTATTGCATTGAAGCGAATGATCTTGATGACATATTTGATTTTGAGGTAAATCTTAAAATATTTGTTATAATTTGGTTAGGGCTAAATGTGCATGCTACCTTATCTCTATCTACAATCGACATTGTTATTAAATGTATATCCTAATCAAACTGAGATGTTATATAGATATGAAATAATAGTTATAACTATTAGGATCGGCTATGAATTTTATATACCGAACATGTTTAAATAATAGTTATATTTATTTAGTTACTTCCATGTCCGATATAACAAATATTTTGTTAGCTATCATCCCTACAAACATAATTGACATAAATATTGATAATGTATTGATATAAATCTAAGATTGTATACCGGAAAAATAACAATGTCAGATGAACAATACGTGATGCTATATTGATGTAAATCAAACATCTAGTTAATCAATTTGATATGGCCGTGTCAGTAAATGAAGAAAGGAAACTAGAGAAGCGGCTAATTAATCGAAAAAACTATTAGATTGTTTAATAAGTAAAAGCAAAAGTGTCCCCAATAAAAAGATGGATCAACAATATTCTGCACCCATCAAAACTACCTCCTTCATATGAAGTATTTATAGACTCATGCCCTCAAGCTTTTCGACAATTGCTCGTAATGTTGTCTTTCCTGCAATCAAAATACATATAAATAGTATGAGAGAAGGCACCAATGACAACATTAGAAGAATGCGTTAGTAACCCGACCTTTTCTGAAACAGATGGAGAGACTTTCTTCAATGCTCTCGTGAAATGTTCATCGTTGATATCCCATGATTTGGTAGGACTTGTATCTGATGATGATAATTTATCTTTGAGAGCAGCACTTGCAGCTTCACGGGCCAGATAAGACAGATCAGCACCACTGAAATTGTTTAGCCGCTCGTCCTTCCCTAGAGCCACAAGATCCATATTGGCATCTATTGGCTTCTTTCGACAAAGTGTTTGTAAAATCATTGCTCGCTCGTCTGGACTAGGTAAAGGAACATAGATATGATTCCCAAACCTTCCTGGCCGGAGTAGTGCAGGGTCCATCACCTCTGGTCTGATAATATGACATCAACATTAAATATTTTCTAACGATCCTACTAATACGTAAAATTGATTATCCACACCTGTTTGTTGCTCCAATTACATAAATATCCCTCCTTTCTGCACCATCCAGTTCTGTCAATAGCTGCAGTGGAAAATGTTTCAGCGTTCACATTAGGAATACGTTATATGTAGCATAAAAGCAATTAAGTGTTATTGTACTGACTTGTTTCGAGATACTCTCAACAACCGATGTACCTTCTCTGCCACGCTGTGTTGTCAGCGCATCCACCTGATAGAAAGAATGGAATTAAGAAAATTAACATATGCGTCCAATGACCACCCAAAACACAACACAATGGGTCGGGCAAGGACTAGTTCACAAAAAGAAAAAATTAAGCACGTGTTCTCTCTAGCACTGGTAATATATTCAAGTGAGAAGGAGACACGTTTTTTACATGAAAATTTTCATATTCATTTACCTTCTATCGTTGCCATTCAAGACAACAAAAAGGTTGAGACTAGAATGAGGCTGACAAAAATAAAGACAAGGAAAGTACCTCATCAAAGAAAATTATGCAGGGAGAACATGCCCTCGCTCGACTAAAGATCGATCGAATTGCAGCCTCACTTTCGCCAACATATTTATTAAGAAGTTCAGGACCCTGAGAACAAAAATAGTACTAAACCAATCATTCTTTAACCTTAAAGAAAAACCTAGAATTAATTTAATCATTCTTTAACCTTAAAGAAAACCTAGAATTAATTTTTTGTAATAAGAAACTAAAGCAAATTATTGGAGAGAAGTGTAAATGAGAACCTTAATTTCTATGAAATTAGCTCCTGCTTCATTAGCAACGGCTTTGGCGATTGATGTCTTCCCACATCCAGGAGGACCATAAAGCAAAGTGCCTGTATCCATGTTATCCACGTATTCCTACATATAGATGAAATTATAAGACAACACATAATCCTATGAAATTAGGAGACAACAGACTATTAGATTAGGGACTATTTACCTTATAATCTTTAGGGGACTTCACACGTCCAATTATATTAAAGACAAGATCTTTTTTAAGAGACTTAAGTCCTGCAACATCGTCCCACTTGACGTTTGGTATAGTAGAAAATCCTTCTCTTTTCAAAGATGGTTGAACAACTTTAAGAGCTTCCTGACGATTAGTTCAGAAGCAATGGGAGGGCATCAAAATTTACATATAAATCAAAGTACTAATATAAATAGAAGTGTTTAATGTTACAAATTTGATTTGAGTATCATTTCCTTCATAAATTTATATTATGAACGTTAGTTAGTGTTTACTTTTGTGTTTTAGCATTGTTATGCAATTATAAGACATGATGATTATATGAAAAAATGTATTTATTTTTATTGTAAAAAACAACTCCTCTCACGCATCACTTGACTCTGAAGGCCAGCTTTACAATATGGCATACTTCTCTACTTAAGTAACCACTTTGTCATGCAAAATGGAGAAAGAATTCATAAAATGTCAAGTCACAATAACAATTCTCCTAAAGCTATAAACCAATAATGCCAATGTTTCAGCAATGTGTAAGTATGAAGTTAAACAAGTTATTTACCTCAAAATCAGCCATGGTTATCAAAAGATCCTCCTTTTCTTCATCCGACCATGGTTGTCTCAACCACTCTTTGTTATGCTGTCTATCCTCATGTGTTTTCAAATACTGAACCTTTCTTTTGGCCAGATTTCTGTTTATAGAAAGCATAGCAGCCTTGTTAGCTAGTGCTGACAAATCTGCTCCCACGTAACCTGGTGTTGATCTAGCTAATTTCATGAGATCAAGAGCATCTTTAACTTTGAGATTGCGTGTTACCACAGATAATATCTCAAATCGGGCAGCTTCATCGGGAACACCAAGTACAAGTTCATGATCAAACCTTCCCGGCCTCCTTAAGGCACGGTCAAGAGCATCCGGTCTATTCGTTGCTCCAATCACAAGAACATGGCCTCGTCTGCAATCAGAACCCTCCTTTTTTCCATCCAGAGGATCCATGCAAGTCATGAGCTGTGTCACAATACGCTTCTCCATTTCCCTGTGCAAATTATCTCTTTTAGAAGCAATTGCATCAATTTCGTCGATGAACACGATAGCTGGTGCTGTCCTATATGCTTGTGAGAACAGTTCTCGTATATTCTTTTCCGATTCGCCTGGAAAGGGTCACAAACAAAAAGGAAAGAGGCCTGAGCTCTAAATATCTAGATAACACTACACGTCATTCCATTCTGATATATGCAATCCCTGATTCCCTATTAGATTCTAATTCTAGACTACTGACAAGTAAGAAAATACAACTATAACCAAGAACGCGATGGCATTAATATAATACCTGACACTCCGGACACCAATTCCGTGGCAGAAATTTTGTAAAAAGGTACTCCAGTCTCATTGGCAATGGCACGAGCCAAACTGGTCTTCCCGCAACCTGGTGGGCCGTGCAGTAGGATTCCACGCACCGGCTTCGCTTGATGGAAGATCAATAGATCAGGATTGTACAAAGGAAGAAGGACGTCCTTCTCCAATTTCTCGATTACTCCTCTAATTCCCCCTAAATCCGTAAACATGGTCTGGTCCATCAAAATACTACCATCATTTTTATTCAAATTTTCACATTCCTCATTCATTGAGGTGGAGCTGCCGCCATCTCCCAGAGCTTCAATTTTCTCCTTTTTTTCGTCTGTCTTCCTTCGTTTCTTCGGGATTGAAGTATCCATGTCGTCGCCAGAGTTTTCCATCGCGACATTGCTTCGGCTATAGACCATCATTACTCTTTCAACCTGCTTCGTGAATGGCCGGAGCTTGTGGCGAGCGTAGTTAGGGTATCGGGAGCGGAGGTTCTCCACCACGTCTTCCACGCTTAAGGAAGGATTGTTTTTTCCGGCAGCTTCAATGTGGCGCCAGAGAACTCGGTCATTGATCGACTGAATGTGGGCGCCGCCGCGTCGCCTTACCATCGCTTTGAAGGCAGTGTTATTGTAGGTTTCAATATGAGTGAGGGCAATTGATTGTTAAGAAAGTGGTTATGGAGAAACGATCTGACAGAATGCATGAAAGTAGAAGTAGTAGGTTAAATAATCAGTGTGGGCCCAGGCCTGGTCGACTTGGGACTCTAATAATTAAATCCAATCTCTAACCCTAATTATATTCTGAAAAAAATATTCTTAATAAGAAAAATAATAATATTATTGCTACTTCTCACATTATACTTTGAAATATCGCTCTCCTTCGGTAGCATCCGGTACTTCTTGTGCACTATGTTTGAAAGCGTAGCATGAAGGCCAATTTTTTAGACTCAATATTCTTTCTTAGCAGAAAATGAAATCGAAAAGTTGTGTGTTCTTTTATAAACTGTTTTGTATTCTTGTTTTTTGTAACTCTGTTTTGAGGTTATGAGTTTTTGTTATGTTATATTTTCTTCGTTTATTAAAAAAAGTATTTTTGGTTCTTTCCTAACTATTCAGTTGATAAGAATCTCAATCGAATTTCATTGGAACCTTGTGTGTTTCTTGGGTAGTTAGGTATATTTTTAAAATCTATGCTGTATTCCATTTACAGAATCTGTAGTCTTTACACGTTCTCTCGTTTTTGTTTTTGTGAACGTTTTGTTTATATTTAGCCTGAATTTCACTCTATACCCTGAGCACAGGAAATACGTTACCATTTCACTTAATGCTATTTGTGTCGAGAAATGTGTTTGTTCTTTCATATCCTGAAGCCTTTCTGATTTCTGATGACTCCATTTGATTTTTCATAAATCTGATCATAATCTTCTTGCCTGTTTTGTTATGCATTTTACCTTAAATGCTGAGTTATACCAGTCTTGTTGATATCTTCTATAAATTCAGCCGTGTGAACCTTTTGGCAGACGCATGTTTAAATTCAATTGAAGTTGTATTATGGTTACAGTTACTAGTTACTTTTGTTTTTCTTGTCGTGTAACTTGATTGTTTTGTTAAATTTCTAACATATATGGGTTGCATTTGTTGAGTAATCGTGTCATCTCTTTATAGACGTGGTTTTAAAAGGAGAGAGAATCATTCTTATAGTTATTTCTCGTGCAAATCATGCATCTATTTAAAGATCAGAACTTTGTATATGAAAAGAGTAGTGTTTATACAAAAAATGCAGTTCAAGATACTTTTTTGAATAATCCTTGAACGATCAATAAATCTTACTTTTAAAACTGGCCATGGACTCTGCCTGCATCCATTGGCTTGGAGCTTCTCCTTGTCACGAATCAAGTTACGCTGATTGCAAATTTTCTAACGTGCCTAAATAAGAGGTTCTCCACCACGTCTTCCTAATTTTTGGTGGAATATTTCTATCTAATTCCACACTAATATCAATTATAAATTGATATGAATCACGTGATTAAGGAAATAAATCATTGAAATATCATGATTGATTTTTAATCCTTTAAAATTTTTCAAATCTCATTGATATTTAAATAATAGCTATTTTTTTTTAACTATTTAGAAGAATATTTCCTCCAATATCGGATGAACTGTTTTGGCCAAAGATTATTTGGTGTTAATTTAAAATATTAAATCAAGAAAATATATATTTTCTCAAATTATGTGAAATTATTTTGTAATATTGTGTTCTCTCTTGATTCTGTACCTATGGGATAGAGGAAGAGAAAAAACCAAATATTTCACATAGTCCTTTTGATCGAAAAATCAATCCGATTTTTTTCGTACAACCTATGGGACTTAAGGAATGATATAAAAAAAATAGAGGGAAAAAGAAATTAATATTAAATAAAATTGAAGTAGAAGAACCCAGATTCCAAATGAACAAATTCAAACTAGAAAAATTCTGATTCTCAAAGAATGAGGGGCAAGGGGATTGATCGAGAAAGATCTCTTGTTCTTATTATATGATCATGATTGGATCCGCATATGTTTGGTAAAGACTAAAGAGAATAATATTCTCCTTGACTAAACTAGAATTTTTCACCAGTGCGATAAAATAAAATAAATAACTTTTTACTATAATTATATTAAAAATATATATTCGCTCCGTCCAGTTTATTTATATTAACTTTGAAAAAAATTCTCACTATTTTAGTTAAAGTCAGTCTAAATAAATGGAATGGTACCATAACCTTTATCTATATATATATATAAAGGCTCAGGGAAACAATGTTTTGAAATCCCGCCCAAAAGAATAAATTGACAAAAAAAAATGAAAATGATTTATAAAATTAAAAGATAGTACAACTAGAAATCAGCTGAGAAACAGAAGAGAGAGTACATCACATCTAGGAAATCAGGATTCAATCTCAGGAGCCGCCATTGTCATAGTGGGCCAGAATTACATCCCATAAATCAAGTAGGCGTTTTTAGGTTCAGCGTAATTCGAGGCAAGGCTCATACTTCAATCATACTGTACAGCTTTGCATTTCCAAGGCTCATACTTCATTCATAGAAGTTGTGTAGTTATCTGCAAAGTGAGTAATATTTTATTTTTTCCATAAAAGTAAACATTAATAATATTTTATGCTTAAAACCTGTGGATTAAAGAGTGATGTGTTTTATGTCATCCACGTTTTGGTGAGGTGCCCAATCTGCATATTATGTTATTTAGTTTTTTCTATTACTTAAAAGATTAATTATATATTGTGCTTATAACCTTTGGATTTGAAAGTGTGTGAGTTTTTTTGATGTCCAAGTTTTGGAGCCAAGTACTTTGGAGCCCAAATTTCAATTTCAAATGCTTAGTGCAGCTTCGACATTGGCCTCTATAAATAGAGCTGAAACCATTCATTTGAAATACAACTTTCTCACTCTTTCATACAAATTATTGGTATCTCTCTATTTTCTGAAACATGGATTACTAATTCTTCGTAATCATCGTTTTCTTACTAATTTTTAGTATTGGAAAACAATATTATTTTAGTACTCCTGTTTACTGTTTTGAAGTAGAATCTCATTTTTTGTAATATTATTTAATTGCTATTTTTATTATTGGAAAACAAAATTCCAGTTTAATGTTTTATTGTTGGAAAACAGTATTTTGATGCATATTTTGTAAAACACAAATTTTCCTTGATACAAATAAGAGGAACATTATCTTATCCTTTCATCTGAAATGCGTGTTGTATATGTTATGGCCATTATAATTATACTGATATATATTTTTTTAAAACTTTCAGGCAAGAGAATGGCTCCATTTTACACTAAACTAAGTAATCTTAAATCCTCTATAACTACTTCTGTGATAAAAGCAAAAATAGCACGTCTGTATTTTCAGAAATCGTCCAAGGATGGTGGAGATATCATGAGCATTGAATGTGTCCTATATGATAATGAGGTAATATGACTAATTCTGAGCATTAAATTGTACTTTATGAACTCAATGCCTAAATATGTTATATGATGTGGACATGTATAGCAACTATAAGTATATCTTATGAATTTGGGGTGAAATAATGCAGATTCTAATGTTATAATGAATTAGTAATTTTTATAGTATATTTCAATGAAGTTAAATAATGTTCATTTTATGAATTAATATCAGTTTTATGAGCTTAAGAACTGTTAAGCCAGACTGTGATTCAAATTAATTGCAGGATTTACCTAACTCTAACTAACATACATATATGTTTCAGGGTACACGTATCCAAATGACTATTCCGCGGATGCAGGTTCCTACGTTCAAAAATAAATTGAAGGAGGGGCTTTTGGTTCAGATTCAAAACTTCTTTGTGAAGAAGAACTTTGCTAAATATATGACCACACCCCACGAACACCGTATTTCTCTATTCAATAGAACTAAAGTTGCAGAAATCGTGAATGAAGATTTTCCTAATTTTCGATTTACTTTCAAGCCGTTTTCAGAAATTTCAACTATTCAGAATGTTGATGTTTCTGCTTTCTTTGATATGTTTATTTATAATGTTTTAGAGTATTTTAATATCTGTGTCATTAAAAATTTTAGAATCCAACATTTTAATATATGCTTCTGAATCTTATGATTTAGATGTCATTGGTGCGATTGTTGGTAAATGTTACATAAAAGATCAAAACAATGCCAAAATGATTGAACTTGCTCTTGAGGATGAAAGGTATCTGTTAATTTTTAGATATATGGCAAAAATACAAATTTGCAGTATGTTATTTTACATTTTACCTAAAACACTATACTGCTCAGTATATAAACTGCCTGAAATGTATTGTTGTTATGTAATATTGTATTGTGAATTTAATATTGTAAGATTTTATACTATATTACAGTTTTAATATTGTTAATGTTTAATAACTTAAGATTTTTTAACAGTATTACAATTTTAATAGTTTTGCTGTTTTAAATCAGAGTATTTGCAGTATCTTAACATTTTAAATTGCAGTAATATATCATAAATCTGGAAACCTGTTTTAGATTAATGTTTTAAATATTAAATTTCTGGTTTTCAATATTAATTTTACTGTTTAATATACAGTTAGTAAATTGTAAAACAGTATTATTGTCTTAAATAACATACTTATTGTTTTAATTATATTTGCAGTATCTTAAAACAGCAATAATACTATTAAAACTGTATTATAGTTTTAATATTATTAATGTTTAATAATTTAAGATTTTTTAATTGTATAAAAGTTTTAAATAAGAGTATTTGCAGTATCTTAAGATTTTAAATTGCATTAATAAAATCATAAATCTGGAAAACTATTTTAGATTAATGTTTTAAATATTAAATTTTCGTTTTTCAATATTAATTTTACTATTTAATATACAATTCATAAATTGTAAAACAATACTACTGTCTTAAATAACATACATATTGTTATAATCGTATTATTGTTTTAAATAATACACTTTATTGTTTTATTATTATTTCAGTCACAACAAATTGTATTGCACATTGTGGGACGAGTTTGTAGATGAGTTTCAACGTTAGATTGATCCTAATGAAAAAAAGGTTCCGGTTGTAATAATTCAGTTCTGCAGGGCAACTCGATTTAGAGGTATAAATAAGCTTAATATGGTACTGTCCATTATTAAAAGCATTTTATTAATAGAATGAATTTTTATATATAGGTGAAGTTCGTGTATGTACTGCTCTAAATGTGTCAAAGGTTCTATTGAACAAGGATTTTGATGAGGTTAATGATTTTAGGCAGAGGTGAGTTCAATTATTATACATCTTTTTTTTTTAATATTACTGTTAGGACTTACTTATTGTTCATGCATTTCCTAGGATAACTGGAGATGAACATTTTAACAGTAATGGACTTACCCATTTGGAGAATGCACTTACTGAAGTGGATGAGTTGTCAAATGGTAGTGATTGTGTTAAGTACTTGGATGATCTATATGCAGTGGAGGTTTGATATGTTTTGATTTTTTTAATGTCTTAATTATAATCACTAAATTATGTTACTAAATGTAATATATTATGTTTTGTAGGATGGTTTTGTGTGGGTATGTGGCAAAATCGAAGCAATAGATTGCCCTTTTTCTTGGTATTATATTGCATGTAGAAACTGCTCAAGGAAAGTAGTTAAGGTTCAGAATCGCTTTTTCTGTGGAAGTTGCAACAAATATGACGGGACTGCTATTCAAAGGTAAATTACTTATTCTTACAGATTTCATATTTTAATAAATATTGTAATGGTGTTGATCAAAATTTCATATTAATTAATTTGGTATTCTGGTAGGTACATGCTTATAATTAATATTGTTGATAGCACAAACAATGCTTCCCAGATGGTTTGGGATAAGGAGTGTACTACTTTGATTGGAAAGAAGGCTGCTGAAATTCGTTTGGTTGAAGATGAGGTAGTAATTTAAAATTTTCAGTTATATAGTATATGAATGATAAAATGTTTGTTTATGGATTTTTCACTAATTTAAAATTCTAGGTTGGGAATTCTCACATCATTCCTCAAGAGATAGAGTCTGCACTAATTGGAATGATTGTATTGTTTAAGTTGCAAGTGAAATTTGTAAGTGGCAGAGAAACGGATAGGCCGTTTACTGTTGTTAAGGTTTGCACTGATGCAGGCATCCTTAGAGAATATCTAATCAAGTCAGATTTTTTTAACCGTGAAAACGTCAAGTCAAGCATCAACCTTGCTGATTCGGAGTTTCTTGAGGAGTGTGAATCACTTTCGCAAATCACAACCCTTCCAAATTTGGACCAATATTCAAATGTTTGTTTATTTTCTTATAGTTATTTATTCATTACAATATATTATTAAAAAATTTACATTTTGATGAGTTATGTTATTTAATTATTTCAGGCAGTTATGAGCCAAAAGGATTATTCACCTATTTCTAGGAAAAGTCTTTCTAAGGTATAAAATATTTATATTACTTTGATATTAAAATCTGATGAGTTGGTTAAAGTTATACTTTGAATTTTTCAGGTTATTGACAGTGATGTTAATGAATGTGCTGATGATACTGTGGAGAAAAATGTTTCTAAGGTTTATAGAATTTTCATAACTCTAATGATATTTTAAAATTTATGACTTATCATATTGAAATTATTCAATTCAGATATTATTAAAAAAAATTATGTTCAAGTTTATTTATTTAAGATTGTTTACAAAGATGTTGAGACACATGTTGCTGAAGTTTCAGAAAAAAATGTTTCTAAGGTATATGCTCTTTTATATTTGCTTTGATAATCTAAATTAAATTATAATTTTCATAACTCTGATGTTATTTTAAAGTTAATTGCTTATTATATTTGCAACTATTCAATTCAGATATTATTGATAAAATTTACATTTAAAGTTAGTTGATTTATTTATTTTAGGTTATTTCTAAAGATGTTGAGACACCTGTTGCTAAAGTTTCAATGAAAAATGTGTCAAAGGTATGGTGAATTTATATACAATTTGGTAATCTGAATTAAAATTTTTAAGGCTGACTATAGATTTTTAAATTTTTTAGGCTTTTGAGAAAGATGTTCATACTGAGGTCGTTGGGAAAGCTGCATCCAGGATGAAGCATGATGGAAAACAAATAGGTTCTGCTAAGAGATCTCTTCAGCAGGAGTTTGATGATGATATGTCTATGAAGAAGCCCAAGTTAGCTGTTGTGAAGATTGAGAAGGAGTGGTAACTTGGTATATTTAAGAGTTTGGTTTAAGTTTTTTGTGGTTAGTTGGGACAGGTCATCTAATTTCTTATTACTGTTTTATGGTGCCTAAATATGTATTTTTGGTACGTTGACTATTGTACTATATGCAATAGTCAATGTTATTAGATGACCTAAGTAGTAAGAACTATTATGTAGCTTTTGATGTCCAAGTTATATATTGGATTTTATCTATGAATGGATATTTTGCAATATGGTCATATAAAATGTTTTTTATTCTCTTCTTTTTATTAAGTTTTTCAATTGTAAGTTATTGTTTTACTTAATTATTATTGTAAGAATGAAAAATTCTTATACTAAATGTTGCTGTAATGAAAAGTATGAAATATGTCATCTCATTAAAAAACTATTATATACTAAATTTTGTACTATAGTTTTATTAAGCATTTGGGCAATAAGAGAATAGGAACCATTTTATTACCTTAGAATATTTTATGAGATGTCATTCTAAATTGCCTGACTTGGCAGTTTGTTAGTAAATAGAAATAAGTTGCACAAAATTATATTAAAAGGGTTTTCAGGTTTTCTACAATTGAAAAGAGAACTTACACTGCACAAGTTGACAGTTTTCTAGCATTAGAAGATTTATAATTAAACAATAGCTTGGTATTGTAAGAAAATAATGAAATAAATCTTATACTATACCAGTTGACAGTTTTCTAACATTAGAATATTTATAATCAAGTATTGAAACAATAACAAAATGCAAACCCTTTACTGCACCAGTTGGCAGTTTCCAAGCATTAGAATATTATAATAAAACAACAAAATGAATCCTATAATGCACCAATTGGCATTTTTCTAGCATTATGTTTGCAGTTTTTTCACATGCTGGAAATGAAGGAATAAATGTAAGGATACAATTTTAAAATTTGAAAAATAGTGTAACATATATAAGCAATTAAACAATGACATAGAAGTGGAAAATTACCAAAAAAAATCAAAAACTCAAAATAAAAAGAGCAAAATATGAATACAGTACAAGATTTACTTTGAATATTTTTCTTTTGTCACTTGAAAAAATTGGGCCAAGTGAAAAGGGCTGTGCAAATATAGTACAAAATTATCATATAGTTTAACTGAGTCCATTTCAAAAGAGACAACTAGACAAACAAACATATAGATGCAAGTAATGATATAGTAAAACATATTGAAGCATGTAAATAATGATATAGAAACTTTAAGAAAATAATGCAACTCTCAAGTATGAAGCAAAATATTCACTTTAGAAAATTTTTCCACAAATGAATTATGAAGCATAGTAAATAATGTAAATGCAAAAAGCGCAAAGTAAATATTGAAAATATTAGACTGCACCAGTTGGCAGCTTTAACAACAGAATATTTATAATAAAGTACTAGCTTAACATTATTAGAATTTAATAAAATGAATCCTACACTGCACCGGTTGGCAGTTTGCAATGATTTTAAATTTTACAAAGTATTATAAGATATATAACCAATTAAAGAATGAGTATATCAGGTATGACATATATAAGCAAA
Source organism: Leonotis leonurus (assembly GCA_026898415.1). NCBI lineage: Eukaryota > Viridiplantae > Streptophyta > Magnoliopsida > Lamiales > Lamiaceae > Leonotis > Leonotis leonurus. Next base: position 741,870 of record JAPKLX010000019.1, on the reverse strand, counting down.
TATAACATATATTAAATATTTTGAAGTAGTGTGACATAAATAAGCAGCTAAACAATGAGCAATTAAACATTCATAATAATATATATACACAATTAAACAAATGGATCATGTTCAGTTAAATAAAATTGAGATTAGTCAGAGGCTTACCATATTGTGATGTCATGGCAAATAGTAGATATAATATAGTAGAAAATTTATACAATGAAAAATTAAGGAATCAAAGATCATTTTTTATTTCTCTATACAAAAAAGATCATTTTTTATTTATTTATTATTTATATATATTCAAATTATTTGAGAAATGGGTTGTCATTTTTTAATAAAGTATTTCATTTATGTATGTAATGACTGTTACTTTTTTTTCGCATTTTCCTAGGCATCAACTGACAAATCCAGCTACTTTAGGTTGTGTTTATTAAACGTTGTACTCCCTCCGTCCCATTAAATTAGACCCATTTAGAAAGTAGATGAGTGTATTATTTTAATACAAATGGGTCTAATTTAGTGGGACAGAGGGAGTATAATTTTTTAACAGTTGAGCAGATTATTAACCAAAGTTTATTGAGTTTTATTGTGTCTATATAAAAAGTTTCAGGCTTTCCACATTTCATTTCGAAATTTTTTGCTGAGAAGTTTAGTAAACTTTCTTAGAGAGCAAAAAATTTGTAAACTTTCTAACCAAAAAATTTAGTAAAATTTTTACAAATCTTCAGTATGTGGTTTGAATATAATCTTAAGATAAAAAAATATGTTTGTTTTCCAAATTATTGTATGAAATATTTTAATGTATACAGTGAAAAATATGTGCAGACTTTTTAATGTGGATTCTACTATGAATCTGTTTTTTGCGTCAAAAAAAATGTTTTTTTGTGTTATCAATTTATTTTTTTGTACTTGGCTCTCTGTTAAAATTATCAGTTATTATTTTGGGATAAGTCAGATTAATCTTGAAGACTGAATATGAAGAAGTTGACTAAATCTTGTAGATTAGTGGGTAAGAGAGGGCGTGAAGATAGATTTGTTATAGGTAATAGATATATGTTAATGTAGAAATTTATTTTTGCACATACTGTTTGTTAGTAGGAGCCAAATCTACCTTTATTGTCTTCTTGGTTATCGATTATGCAGAATGTGAAACATTTTTATACTGCAATGATACATAAATATTTAGTTAGTGATGTGAGGATTAATACTGTAAAATTAACGTATAAGTTTTTATAGTTGTTTACCTCTATTTTAGGTTTACAAAAATGCTTTTGTAGATTTTGTTTACCTGCAAAATGAAGAATATGGTCATTAGACAAGATGACAGAAACATTTATACGGATAAATTGAAAATAAATTATTGGGTCCTCATAGTTTTGGTGTTCAGTTATGATTTGTTGTGGTGCTTGAATATTCATGGATTTTTCTTTTTGTGTCCCTAATAAAATTATATTAGAAGGTTAGACTGATATAAAGAAGAAGAAATTTAAGAGAATAGTTTTGAACTAGGGTTACAGCTTACCGAAGAGGTCTAATAGAACTAGGATTTTCTGGAATTTTTCTGCATGTTGCCTGAATCTTTGAAGCCAACATTTTTTCGAGCCCTCATCTCTATGGGCGTACAGATCTAAATTTCATTTCAGATCTACACCATGAAATCTTTTAAAAATCCTTGAATTTGGTAAAATAGTTAGTAATGAAGTATAATCTGCAAATTGTTATAGAAATAATGACAGTAATCCGAGGAAGAAAACGAAAACTTACCTGCCTTTCCTGGATTCCTTCGATTTCTTCATCATGTCGCAAAAAACACAAGAGGATTTAGGCTGAGAGGTTGTATGGGAGAGAATTTACGGTTGTGTGTTGAAAAGTGTTAGAGGATTTATGGTGGACGATCTGGAATCCTTGAATCGAAATAGATATGGTGAGATAGAATTATAGATGGTAGATCTGTTATGGATTTTTCTTCCAAGTTTCAGAGGATGGTCTGAATACATTTTTGCAGTAATGGAGAAGGGTGGAAGAAGGGTTCTTTTGGCGGAGAAGGCGTGAATGGAGTGTAGAAGGGTATGGTTTTCTCGCCACAGGGGCGCCGCTTTAGTTGCTGTGGTTTGCAGAAACCCTAGATGATTGGTTTTATGCTTGCTTCTTCTTCTTTTTTTAATTTAATAGAAGTAGGTATAATAAATGTTGTGTTATAAGTTGTTGAGGTGTCATAAATGTAATCCATTTCAAATTTCAGGTTTGATACTTAAATTTCGAAAATTCACTTTTAATTATCTCGAAAAAAGCACTTTTAAATTTTTAATTATGCAAACATCCACTAACGAATCCATTAAGTACATTGGTAAATACAGAAATGGGTTGGAAACAATATAGGCTGAAAATTGTTGAGTGTATTTTCTGATTTTTTTTTTAATAATGGGCTGAAATTTAGTTGGGCATTGAATTGATTTTTTCTTTTTGGATTTATTTTGGGCTTTGTGTTATTAATTCCATTTTAAAATTTATTTATTATGGACTGAAATTTATTTATTTATAAATTGACTTAATTATTAGGTTGGTTTAAGTAATGAATTTGAGTGTAAATATTAATTTAGACTCAATGTTATTGTTTCTATTATTTATAGCCCTTTTGTTTGTAATCATATATTTAATCATATTTATTACTCCCTCCGTCCCACTAAAAGTATCCATGTTTCACCATATCTCTGAGAGCTTTTTGGTCAAACGTGACCACTTTTAATGGGACAGAAGGAGTAGTATGGATATTAATTTAAAATTATCTGAATAAGTAAATATTAATTCCATTTTATAATTTATTGATTATGGACGAAATTTGAAATATTTGATTTTTTTAAAAAGTTTTTCTTATTTATTAGGTTGATTTAAGTGCTGAATTGAGTGTAGATATTAATTTAGACTAATTGTTATTGTTTCTATTTTTTTATGGGTCTTTTGTTTGTGATTATATATTTAATCATATTTGTTAGTATAGATATTAATTTAAAATTATTTGAATAAGTAATTATTTATTTATAATAAAGTGTTAATTTTTGTTGAATGTATTTTTAAAGGTGATTAAATTATTTGACCATTATTACCTTATAAAGATGTTTAAGAGTAATCATTTTGGTATGTTATGATGAATTTGTTGTTGCATTTTATTTTTATTTTGATTATTGTAGTTCTAATGAGAAAAGTTTTTTTCTTTTGAGATTAATAGATTTTGCAAACTTTCTTTCTTTGTGTTGCAGAACTATCTTATACAAAATATCGTGGATTGATTTCAAATTCTTTATCGAGAGAGGTTGTTTCTAATCGCCATGAAAATTCAAGTCAAAGCTTGGAGTTCACTATTCCTATCAAAGAGATGTTTAAAGGTTCGTTCAAACATGTGGAATATATTTATACATGTTAGTGTTATAAATAATAGTATTTATAAAAAAAAAGTATGCTTGAATAGTATGTTATTATTTATTTGTGGTTTAGCACAATTATAATATTTAGTCATACTTAAGTGTTAAACTTAGTTGTATGCATTTTTAAGGATGATTAATTAATTTGCACTCTATTATATCATAAGACTAATTGTGTTTGTTATGGTGTGATGAGTTTGTAGTTGAAATATGGTTATCTTTTTATTATTGTACTTCTAACCAGTGAAATTTATTTTTAGCTCATACAAAATATAACATTTAATTTCAACTTTTTTGTGAAGAGATATTATCTATGAATTTTCATTGAATTAAAATAAAAGTTTGGAGCATAGTATTCATATGATGTTGAGGTTCAGAGATTCATTCAAATATGTGGAAAATATTTATGTTAGTATTAGTAATATATATATATATATATATATAATATGAATTTGTAATTGAGTACCACATTATTATTTATTTATTTATTACGAAAGTGTAATATTTAGTCATAATTGAGTGTTGAATTTATTCATGTGAATTTTATGACTATTTAGTTATAATAAAGTGTAAAAATTTGTCTGGATCTATTCATACGTGTGGGAGGTTTAAAAGTTGATACAAATATGTGGAACATATGTATGTTAGTATTAGAAATATATATAATGTAAAAATTTATAAATGAGCAGTACCTTATCATTTATTTATTTTTTCTTTTTTTTCCACAAATTTTAATATTTGTAATTTTTGTAGGTGATAATTATATTTGGCATTCGCAAGGACATGAAGAAAAGAATATTGATGAATGTATTATAAGGAGAAAGTGTAAATCTACTGTTACTAATAGTATTGAAAATAATTGTTGGGAATTTTATGGGAGAAAGGATAAATGTGTTCTGTCTTCGTCTTGGCACTGTAATTCTATCGTCACTCCTTCAAGCAATGAAAATAGTCAACTTCAAGGTTAATATTTTTTTTTTTTATTGATACTAATGTATTTCAACTATTATATAAAATAATTACATGTGTTGTGGTCTATATGAAAATTATTATAATAATATTTTTGATGTGGATCCTACTATGAATCTGTTTTTTGCTTCAAAAAAATATTTTTTTTGTGTTATCAATTTATTTTTTTGTACTTGGCTCTCTATTAAAATTACCGGTTATTATTTTGGGATAGGTCAGATTTATTGTAGTGTCTCCATTTAATTTCATTTATATATGTATGGTAGACACAACATAGTGGTTTGTAGATCATCTATTTGTGAATTACATTAATATTTTATTTTTTTTACAGAATATTTAGATATTGGAGATGCAAATTGTCAATGTTGCTTTTGTGGGGCTTTGTTTTGGCACGAGGAACGTGTTGGGAAAACATCTCATACCAATGAAATCAAGTATTCATTGTGTTGTGGCAATGGAAAGATTCAACTTCCTAAATTAGTTTGTCCTCCTAAGTTATTATATGACTTGGTGTTTGGTCGAAATTCTAAGAGTAGCCATTATCTTGAAAATATTCGATCGTACAATAGCATGTTTAGTTTCACATCTATGGGTGGGAAGATTGATCATAGTTTGAATCGTAGTAATGGTCCTCCGATTTTTCGCCTACATGGTCAGAATTATCATTTAATTGGAAGTTTGATACCTGAAGCTGATGCTCCCCCAAGATTTGCCCAACTCTATATATTTGATACCGATAATGAAGTTCAAAATAGATTATTATCTGTGAGGTAATTTTATTTTAATAATTATTTGTTTTCTTTGATTTACATTATTATATATTTATTGATTTTTTGGAATTTTTTTGTTGATAAATTTATTTAATTTTAAAAATTTAATGTCATGTTATTAGGGAGTTAGAGAAAGTTGACCAACTGCATTCAGAAATTGTTCGTGGTTTACAAAATATGCTAGATGAGAACAATGTGCTAGCGAAGTCATTTAGGATGGCAAAAGAAAGGATTTTTGAGGGAAATGCTGAAAATTTGAAGTTGCGATTGATTGGTAGGCGGGGTAAAGATGGTAGAACACATAATTTGCCGTCGGTTTCAGAAATTGCAGCTTTAATTGTTGGAGATATTGATGAATCAATTGGTGATCGTGATATTATAATTGAAATGAAAAGTGGTGATTTGAAACGAATAACTGAATTACATCCATCATATCTGGCATTGCAATATCCTCTACTTTTTCCTTATGGAGAAGACGGATAGAGGGAAGATATTTGTTTCTCTAAGAATATTGTTGCATCTCAGTTTGCTAGGAAAAAGATTAGTGTGAAAGAATATCTCGATTACCGATTGCATGAAAGAGTTGGTGAGTTGTCTGTACTCTTTTTTTCGAAGCGGTTATTTCAACAATTTGTTGTTGATGCTTATACCATGGTTGAAGTTGGAAGACTAAGGTATGTTCGTAGTAATCAGAAACAACTTCGGTGCGATATTTACAGAGGTTTGTCAGATGCATTACTAAGGGGTGAGAATGATCCTGCTACTCAAGGTAAAAGGATAATTTTACCATCAAGTTTTACTGGCGGTGCTCGGTATATGATTCAAAACTATCAAGATGCTATGGCTATATGTGGATGGGCTGGTTATCCTGATTTATTTATCACGTTCACTTGCAATCCAAAATGGCCTAAGATTGTAAGATATCTAGGTGCTAGGAAGTTAAAACCCGAAGATCGTCCTGATATTATTTGTCGTGTGTTCAAAGTGAAGTTGGATCAATTGGTTGCAACATTGCGAAAAGACGGTTTGTTCGGTGTTGTGAGAGCAGGTATTATTTTTTATAATGTATCAGTTTCTATATATTTTATATTGTCACTTAGTACTCTATTTTTTTGTAGTTGTTTACACTGTAGAGTTTCAAAAGCGAGGATTGCCGCATGCTCATATTTTGTTATTTTTAGCAAAAGAAGACAAATATCCTGATGCCACACATATTGACAAAATAATTTCGGCTGAAATACCAGATCCTGATCAGGATCCTGAATATTACTATGCAGTTCAAGATTTTATGGTACACGGCCCATGCGGGGCTGCTTCGAAATCATCTCCTTGCATGTCGAATGGTCGTTGTTCGAAATATTTCCCAAAAAAGTTTGTCGAATCGACGACTGTAGATGAAGAAGGATATCCTGTGTACAGGAGACGGGACAGTGGTCGCGTCATTTTGAAGAACAATATTGCGTTGGATAATAGGTATGTCGTGCCACACAATCGTGTTCTTCTTTTGAAGTTTCGAGCTCATGTGAATGTAGAATGGTGTAATCAATCTCGATCTATTAAGTATTTATTTAAATACATTAATAAAGGGCATGATCGAGTCACTGCTTCATTCTACAATTCGAGTAGAGAAGAAGATTAGGAGCAGAATTTTGATGAGGTGAAACAATATTACGACTGTCGATATATTTCTGCATGTGAAGCTGCATGGAGATTGTTTGGATTCCCTATTCAGTATCGAAAACCGGCTGTTGAGAGGTTGAGTTTCCATCTTCCTGGGGAACATAATGTTGTTTTTTCCGAAACTGAACCACTTGAACGAGTTGTGTACCGAAAAAGGGTAAATGAAAGCATGTTCTTGGCGTGGTTTGCAGCAAATAAAATATATCCAGAAGGAAGAGAATTGACATATCCTCAGTTTCCCACAAAGTTTGTTTGGGACAGTGGTAGCTATCAATGGACACCTAGGAAATCAATGTATACTATTGGAAGAGTACATTATGTGTCTCCTGGATCTGGTGAATCATATTATTTGAGGTGTCTTATCAACATTGTGAAAGGCGCTACGTATTTTGAAGATATTCGAACAGTTAATGGTGTTTTATATGCAACATTTCGTGATGCATGTTATGCTTTGGGTCTACTGGAAGACGATAAAGAATATATTGATGGAATCATGGAAGCAAGTCATTGGGCAATGGCTCATGGTTTGAGAAACTTATTTGTCACACTTTTGACTTCAGAGTCGATGAGTCGGCCACATTTTGTTTGGAGCAATTGTTGGAGATTGTTGTTGGATGATGTATTATATAGTCAAAGATTGTTACTTCAATATCCGGGTATGTTATCATTATATATAATTTTAAATTTTAATTATATTTATGTTTTTTTATTGATTATATGAAATCTCACATTTATTTATAATATTAGATTTGATGTTATCTGATGATGAGATACAAAATTATGCTCTTTTGGAGATTGAGAAATTGTTAGGTAATTATGGGAGAAGTTTGCGTGAATTTGAAGGAATGTCATTCCCATCTTCCGGGTATTTTGAAGTACATCGTAATAAGTTTGTTGCTGATGAGTTAGCGTATGATCGAGAGACATTAAAGAAAGAACATGAAGAATATGTTGCAAGATTCAATGAACAACAACTTCATGTTTATACTTCTATCATGTCATCTGTAAATTCTAGCACAGGTGGAGTGTTCTTTGTTTATGGATATGGGGGTACTGGCAAGACGTATATATGGAAATCATTATCTGCTGCAATTCGATGCGAAGGTGGTATTGTTATAAATGTAGCTTCGAGTGGCATTGCTTCATTGTTGTTGCCTGGGGGGAGAACAGCGCACTCACGTTTTAAAATTCCAATAAATGTGAATGAAGATTCAATTTGCAATGTCAAGCAAGGTAGTGATTTGTCGGAACTTATTGTGAAAGCGAGTCTTATCATTTGGGATGAAGCTCCTATGATGCACAAACATTGTTTTGAATGTTTAGATCGAAGTTTGAGAGATATTATGCGAGTGACTTCAGAAAGTAATTTGAATCTGCCATTTGGAGGAAAAACTATAGTTTTTGGTGGGGATTTTCGACAGATTTTGCCAGTAATTCCAAAAGGTTCTCGACAGGATGTTGTAAACGGTACAATAAATTCTTCCTATATTTGGAGGTTTTGTACAGTTTTGAGATTAACAAAGAATATGAGACTTCAACAAGTTTTGTGTTCTAAGGAAGCTCTTGAGTTGCAAGAATTTTCAAATTGGATTGCAGCAATTGGGGATGGAGTGGTTGGAAACGAGTGTGATTCTCATAGTGTTGTTGAAATTCCGAGGGATATTTTATTGGATTATTCTTGAAATTCGTTGCTTGATATTGTGTTTAGCACTTACCCATGTTATGAAGACAATGTTGATGATATGTCTTACTTGCAAGATAGGGCAATACTGGCTCCGACATTGGATGTCGTTGATTCTATAAATCAGTTTATGATCAATTTGAATAAGTCTGATGGTATAAGTTATTTGAGTTCGGACTGTCTATCAAAATCTGATTCAAGTAGTAGTTTGTTGGATGAAATCCACACTCCGGAATTCTTGAATGGAATACGTTGTTCGGGGACTCCTAATCATGAATTGTTGTTGAAAGTTGGTACACCTGTTATGTTGTTGAGGAATATTGATCATTCTAACGGACTTTGTAACGGTACGAGATTAGTTATCACGCGGCTTGGTGTGCGTGTTTTGGAGGCAAAGTTGTTGGGTGGACATAATGCTGGAGATAAGGTGCTGATACCTCGAATATCGTTGACTCCGTCAGACCCGAGATTACCTTTTAAGTTTCAACGCCAACAATTTCCATTAGTGGTGTCTTATGCAATGAGCATTAATAAAAGCCAAGGTCAATCTCTCTCTAATGTTGGTTTGTATTTAAGAAAACCTGTATTTAGCCATGGTCAGTTGTATGTTGCTATCTCTAGAGTTACTAACCGTCGTGAGCTAAAAATTCTCCTTTGTGGAGAGAACGATAAAGGTTCTACGTCGACTAACAATGTAGTATATAAAGAGATATTTAATAATATTTGATTCACGTTATAAATGTTGTCTCTTATATATAGACTACATTATTGTGCTTATTTTAACATTTTTAGTTTGTAGTATTAGTTTTGGCGTAATGATTAAACTATTGTGTTTGTTTTGCTATTTCGTACCTCTTTATTGCTCACTCTCTCAATCTCTGTTGTTTTTTCTCTATTTCTTCATATTTGGGCTCTATATATTTTTATTTTTAATTAATAAATTTTCAATATCGCATATCGTGCATCGCACGGGTACGGACACTAGTTATATATTAATAATGAATATAAGGCCAAATAATTGCCGTATTTGAATACCCAATATCCAATACGCATGTAGACACCCCTAAACGAGAATGTAGTGTCATGGAAAGAACCATAGATTCAAGAAACCTGCACCCTAGCTAAAAAAGTCTAGTCATCCATATTTATGATTACACCTAAATGCAAGAAATTAAACCTAATGTCAATCATAAAAACAAGAAATAGTCTAACTATTAGTGCCGTCAAAATGTCCGGCCAGGCCAGCACGTCCCGGCCCACCGGACTAGTGTCATATCACGGGTCGGGTTGGGCTGACTCGAAATTAGTGCGGGCTGTTGAAATTCAAGCTCATACCCGCTTATTATAAATCAACTGACAACATGCTAAATCGGTCCATGAATTAAAATTTTGTTTTTATAAATTTAAAGTATAATGCAGATCAATTATATTTTTTAAAATCATAAAATAAATAAAAAGATGTCATCAAGATATAAATTTAATATATTATTATATTTAATGTAGATTTGTTATTTTAAATTAGAGTACACAAATAATTTTGTAATAAAATCAAATAAAATATAATATTTTTAAATGTTATAAGAATATTATCATAAATAAATGTTAATTAAATTATAAAATATTAAAAATACAATCATTACGAGAGCAATGTATATTAATTATTGTAAAAAAATCAAATTAATAATAAAAGTATACCGAACCAAATTGACCCAAAGCCCATCGAATTTTTTTGGCCCAAAGTCCATATACCCGTCGGACAATGGGTCGGGCTAATTCAGCCCGAAATTCTTTGGATTTCTATATTTTAAGTCAACCCGACCCTAGTTACGGATGGGCCGAGTAAGCCATCGGGCCGGGCCTTTTCGGGCCAAACTAAACTCTAAGAAAAATCTAAACTTTGAAACTAGATAGAATCTATATAAATATATAAAAACAAGAGTTTTTGTCAGTTATTTTTTAATAAGCGGTTATATAATTTGATTAGATACACCCTTTCGGTTTTAACAGTCAAAGAAAAATATTTAACCAATAGTCAAATGTGATTCGATGCAACCTTTCGGTTTCAATTTCATCAGGACCATAAAGAATTTTTTTTCCTTCATTGTCCCGGTGTTGAATCTTCGATCAACAAATAGTTCTTTCCCTATTTTAGCGCTACTTTCCTGATGGGATTGCCTGTAAGGCGATCTCGAGCCCCTTCGATTCAAGGTTTCAATATCACCCTCACACGCTTGCGGCGGAAAAATAGGTTTGGGTTTTGAAGAAATGGATTACGTTCTTTTTTTTTTTCCTTTCTGATTGTTGAATGTGAATTGACTGGGCAACATAAGTGACTATGTGAGTGATTTCTGAATATTGTAGGATTTGGTGATTTTGATTGTGTCTTTGTACTCCCCTCATTTATATGGAATTTGTTGACGGAGAATTCACTTTAGTTGCAAGTATTCATACATGAATGGACTATAACAATCAGCTTTGTTCACGAACTTCCAACAAAAGTGACTGTAATTTTTTGTTTTCTGAATAGCAGTCTATTTACTTTATAACTACCCCCTTCTAGACTAACATTTGATGTTAAATGCAGTTGTTTGATAAGAAATTTCTTGATGTCGTATTCAATGAGTGGCAAAAGACAATCATGGATTTTACCTGCTGGGTTTCGCCAAGCATATGAATTGGTAATGATATGCCCCTTTTATTCCCCTCTATTTTGTGGAATGTATCTGATATTTGCTTGTCTGCAGGGCTTGGTTAGTTTTGCTCAATTGGTTAAGTTTCTTTCGATCAATGTCAGGCCAACTACAACAAAGTTCATATCTCGGTCTCTTCCCCAGGGATTGTCTAGATCATTTATTGGCAGGTTGGTTTTAGAAGCTTCTATCTTCCAAATATTTTATAGATCAAAATTTCTTGAAATCTTTGTTCTTAAAATTGCATTCTCTTGATAGCATCATGGAACATGAACTTTATGATTTAAGTTGGGCAGTTCCTCTTTATATTGAAGTTTGAACCAATGAGTGTGGGTAATATAGTTAAGCATTAATCCTGAATTAGTTATTTAGTTTAATCTAATAATTTGGCTAGAACCGGGTACAGAATATGTAACAATCCTGTTAGAACATGGTTCGTGACCCACCCCTTGATTGATAAGCATCTTATCAATCTTTATGCATTTCATTATTTAGCATATACAATTAGTCTTCTTGTGAACTTGTATTTGCCGTAGGTAAAGGTTCCAGTTTATTGTGATGTGATTACTTGTACCTTTAGTAACATATAGCAAATGTTTAATACTCAAATTTTTACCATGATCTTAAGTTGATGTGTTGTTAACAAAATCTCATGGTGTAGGTTAATTAACTACGATATAAGAGATAAGATGGTTGATGTCATAACAGAACTTCCCCCACCTTCAAGACTTGTGTTGGAAGATCTAAACAACTTCACCCCGCCACCACCTTCTCTTCTCTTCCATTGCCATTCGTGGTGTTTTCTTATGATGATTCTAAGAAAATCTTCTATCTCTCACTTCTCATCATTTTCATGTCTTCACCGAATCACCGTCTCTTCATTTGTTGCACCACATATCCTCAAAAACTCATATCGGGATACTTATTCTTACTTTGATCCCTTGTGCTGGAAACTCCACTTGGAAACAAATCATGCAATATACATGCCCTCAATGATGGTGATAAAATGATCATGATCGTCATGGTTCAATTTTCTTTCTGTTAGTTCCGAGAGAGCTAATGTTGTGGCTAGGTTGCTATGCTGATTGATGAAAAGATCATTCCTGAAGGGCAGGGTCTTGATTTTGGATTCCATTCAAAGTCACAACTTTCGTGGTAGGCTCTCTCCTGATGAGACTATTGCTTTCAAGCTGGAGACATCACTGGAAAGAAAACATTCAGAAGAAAATGATTAGATCTCTTGTGAAAGGTGTCAATTACTATCCATCAGGAAGCATGGTAGATGACTTGGATGTTGCTCTATTGAGTTGATGCCAATTGAAGAAGATCAAAGGACCTTTATACCCTTCTTCTGGCCTGATTTTGGTTTGCCGGTGATGTCACTAGTCAAAACTCAGCTGGTCAGGAATGTCTTTAACGGCATAAGTTACACCATAAGTAAGGACTACGAGGATGAGTATTTCCATGATTGAAATTGTAAGGAAATAAATGGAATGCGCGGTGCTCTCTGATCCCCGCAATGCAGCCCTGATTCTGCGATTGCATTTCCATGATTGCTTTGTGTAGGTCATTATCTTGATTGCCTTGCTATTCTTTACTGCATTTTTGCTCCTTACTTATAGCAGTGTTAGTGTGTTTTTGTAATACATTAAAGAAAATTTTGATGCAGGGCTGTGATGCATCAGTTTTGCTGGACGACACAATTACACTCGAAGGAGAGAAAAAAGTATCTAACAACATACATGCCTTGAAAGGCTTCATAATCATATTGACAGAAGGCTTGAATCCGAATGTCATGCTGCAACAGTCTCTTGCGCTGATATCCTCACTATTGCTGCTAGAGATGCAGTGGTACTCACATTTCACAACATTCATAAATATATATAAAATAATAAACACGCATGATGTACTGGACTATGAGTGGTAACTAATGAGAGTTCATCATGTGAAATACATGTTGGTGGATCTTACTGGCATGTTCCTCTAGGCAGGAAAAACTCAAAAACTGCAGGTTATACTCTCTCTGATTTTACCCTTCCCA
>JAPKLX010000019.1:577295-673635 GCA_026898415.1 Leonotis leonurus | reverse complement strand
ATATATATATATATATATATATATATGTAAATATCTACATGTATACAAAATATAAATGTATTCAATTATATAATGTCTTATCTTCATTGTTATTACTTAGAGATATTAAAATCTGTCCTAAGGAAATCTTATCTAGGATAATTTAAAAGATAGTGCTTCAACAACATTTGCTAAATATAAATTTCCTAACTCTCATTGAGCTTTATAAAATCTTTATATATAGATATGTGGTTTCATTTGATTATCCATTTATTAAATCATCAAGCATACTTCTATTAATATAAAGAAAATAATTTTACTTTATACTTATGTTCTCATCATAGTGTCCTAATAACAATAATAATAATAATAATATAATTTAACCATAAGCCTTTTTGAATTAATTAAATGATAGCTCTCCTAAAATTACATACTTAAGGCCTTAATCTCATCTTAAACTCTCATTTTTGATGAGATTTAAATTGAAGCAATCAATTTAGACAATAGTGGAATTAACATTATCGATATGATAATAGATAGTTGATTCGCAAGCGTCATTTAATTAATTACGAATTATCTAATACGGAACGGTTCTACTGGAAAAAGTGCGGGCATTACATATGATTCGATTATGGCGGTTGTTATTCCTTTGAACACCTCTAGTGGTTCCCGAGAAATTATGTTACTTCCAAAATATTACTCCATTTAAAAAAAAATCATATTCGTATAAAAAGAATTTCTAATAAAAAAGTCATCTCAAGAAAGAAAAAAAGAAGTGCAACAAAAAAAATTTGAATTATATGTCATAATCTAATATTATAGTCTTTTATAAAATTATGTAAAATAAAGTGTTTAATGAAGATTTGAATTTATTGAAATATGTTGAATACTTATGCTAGTTTCTTATGTTTTTTTATTTTGAAATAACTCTCCATATTATATGTGTGAAAAATTTAAGTTTGAATTGTGAATATTAAAAATATTATAAAAAGAATAAATATAAATTAAGATTAACAATAATGAAAGGGTAATAAAGTAAAATTACAAGATAAAATAATTAATGTAAGTAAATGTACTAATTAGTTATATATATAATGACAAATATATTTTTATGTAATTGGCCACATATGTGGTCATATAGCTTTATTGATAGATGCTAGTCCATGACATCAAGTTTGAGTATTTTTGGTATCTAAGATACAATACTAATCTTATGACAACTACGCTATAGTTAGTAAAAAAATTATAGGCGGTAATTATAATGAGATTAGTATCATATCTTAGATACTAAACATAAAGTAAAATTATAGGGTAATTATCATGGGATTAGTATCATATGTTAGATATCAAATATGTAATTGGCCATATGTGTGACTATATAGCTTTATTGATAGGGTCTATGATATCAAGTTTGGATATTTTTGGTATCTAAGATACGATACTAATCTCATGATAATTACCTTATAGTAAATAAAATTATAGGGTCCATGATATCAAGTTTGGATATTTTTGGTATCTAAGATACTATTCTCATGGTAATTACCCCATAATTAGTAAATTATAGGGTAATTATCATGAGATTATTATTGTATCTTAAATACCAAATATATTCTTATCTAATTGGTCACATGTGTGGCCATATAGCTTTATGGATAGATGTTGGTCTTGGTATCTAAGATATGTTATTAATATCATGATAATTACTTTATAATTAATAAAATTAGTTGTTTCAATTTGGATCTTTACTTTCAATTTTTCGAATTAATGAAACCTAGAAGTCAAAAATGCAACCCCAAATAAAAGATCCAGCCTCAATTAATCATCCTTCATTAGCAAGTTGAAATCGTATTCACATTTCCATATATACGTTAGAGTGTCTATTCGAATCACGTCAGGTGTTCTATTTGAATTTTTTCGAGTCGGAACTCGAAAACTATAAATTTTCAATACACGAATTCAATTCAAATATTTTGGGTACACGAATTAATTGAAATTGTTCATATTTTCATGTATTTAAAAAAAATCGAATATTTTGACTATTATAATATTTTAAAACACTTTTAATTAATTCTAATAAAAAATATTCAAATACACCGCTTTTATTTCATCTGAAACTTGGCCACTCGGTTATTGGGTTGTGGTTAAATATAACCACTTTTCTGTAGGTTATTTTGTTCTATTAACTTTTTTTTAATACTTTAAAGGCTTTTTTATTGGAACAATAAGGAAGGGATAATAAATAAAAGATTTGGGGAGGTGTATTAAATTTGGAACAACTTAGTTAATCTTGTTTGGCTGAATTTATAAACTATCTTAAAAGAATTTAACAAATTAAACTCTTTGAGAGTATAAATTGTAAAAATTAGTTTATAAAGCTTATAAATTATTCAAAAAATAAGTAACTACACTCAATTTATTTTTCCATGAACTTATAAGATGCAACAAAATTACATAAATAATCTTATAATAATTTATTATTATCATATTTACTCCAACAAATAGCTGAAAATGTCAAACACTTTATTGTTTTACAAAGTTTTTAAAAGAGCTTATAAGCTCATATATTCAAACACCTTAACAACTTATATAAACTCTTAAAGTATGACATCTTATAAGCTTTTACAAGAGCTTGTAAGCTCTAAGAACTGATAAACTATTTAAAATAAATTTAGTTAAACACTCTTATTCAATTTACTTATATTATTTGGTTGTGATTAAATATTATTCAATTTGGTTGTGATTAAATATTACTTATTTGGTTGCGATTATTTATAGGTATAAAATGAAAATAGTAATCTTCATTTTGAATGATAAATTTATATTCTCTTACATTATCCCTCATTTTATATGTCTTGATATAAAATAAAAATAGTAATCTCCAAGACATAAATTTATAATATCTCTCCATTTAAAGGTATAAGAAGCCATGTATATAAGTGGATTTATTGTTAAATTAAACAAGTAAAGTCTCCTCGCAACTAATTCAAAATTGAATTTGATCGAATAGAATTCTTCAACTTCAAAGACTGTTTAGGAAAAAGAGAAGGAAAGGAACAAAGACACTACTTTCACCGATCTTATTAAATTAAATTAAATGTAAAAAGCAAAATTAATATCATTGGAATTTGGATGAAAGAAAATGATTTACAAATAGTCGAACCGGACCGAACCAGTTTACACAGAAATCCGGTTTTCTCCATCTTCCATTAGCTTTTCAACAAATGGATCGCCGCCCTAGCTTAGGTTTTCATTGAATGCAGCAAGTTTCATCTTCTTACGTTCTACCCTAAATTTATGTTTGGATCAGCTATTAAACGTCGATCTTTGTTTCTTGTTATCTATTTATGTCGTGTTTCTGATTTTTTTTCGGATGAGATATCAGAAATTGATTTTTTATTGGATATTATAAATATTGAATCGAAAACTGTGTGATCCCTATGGTTGAACGTTCACCGGTCGGTAGAAAATGCTATACGGCGGGGCAGTGCATCACCGGCGCACTTTAGTCCCCTCTCTTTTATCTCGCTGCCAGTTTCCGTCATGTCGAGGTCCGTACAATAGTCTCGATGCATTTTCATTCCACGGCAATTTTTGGGTCGAGATGTTTTTATATTCCACATAATCAGCTATTTTTTTTCAATTTATCTTTTAGCTCCTTGCATGTGGAGGTGTTCTGGTCGATGTATTCTGGAGCCTTGATCTTGCAGGCTTCAATTACGTGTGCAGTTGTATTTTTTTCTGTTTTAAGAAGAAAATCCGTTATTAGTTTATAATGCAACGATCTGGTTAATTAAATTGCGTCATGTTTTATGGAAATCTATTCGGACAGAAAAGTCAGGGATTGTTGCTAGAGCAAGAGTGTTTTTCTTTTCTTGATCAAATTTCTTATAATGGTAGTTGGACTGCAGATTTTTGAAAATTGGAAACATTAGAGGAGCATTGCGATCTTTGCAGGCAAGACGAACTAACATCTCTTCAGAAGAGCTGAAATATGGATCCTTTGTTCGAGCAGGGTTGTGTACTCCTCAATATAGATTGTTCTCGCAGTATTTGTTGCCTAAAGCAGGGCATGTACCAAATGCAGCATATAAAAGAGCAAAAGGTTTCTGCAGCAGTTGCATCAGGAATTACACTTCTGTTGCTTCTAGAGGGTCTACAGCCTATAACACTCAAGTTGCTTGGAAGAGATTGGCTCAAGCATTGACACGTGATGGGCAAAAAACTAATCTTACCATTAACCGGATTGCTCAGGCAGTCAGTTTGGCTTTGAGCCGTTCATACTTTGTTGTTCCCAGTATATTTTCCCTTATTTGTGGCTCCCAGATGGCATTAGCGAATGCTGTTCAGGAAACGTATGTTCTTCCACCGAGGAATACTTTCTATACACATGCTGAAGACAGCCATCTTTTCTTGACCCGGTTGATCATTTCCGGTTTTGAGAGCATTATCTTGTTGCTTAGAGCCGTATATCTCAGTTTTTTGTTTGGACCAAGCATTGCCATGGCTCCATTTGCAGATAGTTTCGGACCTGAGTTTAGAAAATTATGGCTTCATGTTGTTCATCGAACTCTAGAGAGAGCAGGCCCAGCATTCATAAAATGGGGGCAGTGGGCGGCCACACGTCCAGATCTATTCCCTAGAGACTTGTGTGTTGAACTGTCGAAACTTCACACTAAAGCCCCCGAACACAGCTTTGCATACACTAAGAAGGCTATTGAGAAAGCTTTCGGTCGTAGAATATCTGAAATTTTTGATGACTTTGAGGAAGAACCTGTGGCATCTGGAAGTATTGCCCAAGTACATCGAGCTTCATTGCGGTCTAGGTACCCTGGTCGTCAGGTAAAACCAATGCTAGTTGCAGTTAAGGTGAGACATCCAGGTGTGGGTGAATCTATAAAAAGGGATTTCGAGATAATTAATATTGTGGCGAGAATGTCAAGGTTCATTCCTGCGCTGAATTGGCTGAGACTTGATGAAAGTGTTCAGCAGTTTGCAGTTTTTATGATGTCACAAGTTGATCTAGCTCGAGAAGCCGCTCATTTGAGCCGCTTCATATATAATTTTCGTCAATGGAAGGATGTTTCTTTCCCAAAGCCTGTCTATCCGTTAGTCCATCCGGCTGTGTTAGTGGAAACTTTTGAGCATGGAGAAAGTGTTTCTCACTATGTGGATGAGCTTGAGGGGAAGACCGATAGAGTAAGAAGTGCTCTTGCCCACATTGGAACCCATGCCCTGCTGAAGATGCTCCTGGTATTTTATTTGCTCATTTCTTTTCCCTGGTTAATCTTTATTCTTGCATTATAACTTGGTAATATTAATTGGTCTCTCTCTCTTTCTCTATTCTCTTTCTTTCTGCATATGCATATTGGATAAAATATGAATTATATTATATGGCTTATGAGAACTGATTTATTTTTCGTTGTCTCTCAGTTCTGATTTTTAATATAATATTCTCCTTGTGTCATTGTAATATAATTGGTCTGCGTGTGGCATATTAAGGTGTATAGATGGTGTTGTAATTGGTTTCCACCAGCTAGTAAACCAAAATATGCCATGTCTTGTTACGCTGTGTTGATGTACAAGAGTGCAGCCGTAGAAGCACTTACTTGTTTTCCCTTTTAGGCTGGTGGTAAAAGAAATCGTACAAAAATTGATTATCAGTTAAAACCTTGGGAAGGCATTGAAGTAGGTTGATCTTGCAGTGATTAATGGCTGATGCTCATTATTTGAACTTAATATTCAGAAGCTGCTTTCCTTCTTTCCCAAGTCTAATGTGCATTGGCCTATTAATTTGTTTTGTGATGCTTTTGTTTCTTATGATTTGGTGTATAATTTGTACACTCAGATAGTTTGAACAGGCCAACAGTATTCTTGCTTTGTGTAGTACATCTTTCTGAATTCTTACTTTGCCTTAACAGGTGGACAACTTTGTTCATGCTGATATGCATCCTGGAAACATCCTCGTTCGTGGAACTCAGGGCAAACCGTCCCGTAAAAAGATCTTCAAAACTAAGCCACATGTTATATTCCTTGATGTAGGTATGACTGCTGAACTTTCCAAAAATGATCGTGTTAATTTATTGGAGTTCTTCAAGGCTGTTGCTCAGAGAGATGGGCAAACAGCAGCAGAGTGCACACTGAGATTGTCGAAGAAACAGAAATGTCCGAAACCTGAGGCCTTCATTCAGGTGAGTCCTGCATCAATTAGGATGAATTTGAAAGTTTTCTGACTGCATGAAAGTTCTTCTCTATCTTTATTCTTCATATGATCCTTGCATTACTGACTTGGTGTTTCTGCCCGCTAACTTTTATTAGCTTATTTGTGGTATAACTCACACATGATGACACAGCTCTAGCTTCTTAAATACTTTTGTCTGTTATCTCCAATTACTGTGCATTCAATGGCTTCTCATTTCTATCACTTTTGACTCGTTTGCTAACAGGAAGTTAGAGAATCATTTGATTTCTGGGGTACACCAGAAGGAGATTTGGTCCATCCTGCAGAATGCATGCAGCAATTGCTTGAGAAAGTTCGGCGTCATAAAGTAAATGTTGACGGGAATGTTTGCACTGTGATGGTCACACTTCTGGTCCTCGAGGTAATTAATCACATATGATTCATCAGTTTATAGTGAGGAAATAAGTTGAATTTCTCAACTAAGTTACAGAAGAAAGTCATGTATTTCCATTATCCTTTGAGAAGATGCAATCTAATGAAATATTTGATATCTTTGTAGACATGTAAGGAAGTTTAAATATCTTTGGGTTGTAGGGGTGGCAGCGGAAGCTCGACCCGGATTATGATGTGATGCACACGCTGCAAACACTGCTTCTGAAATCTGACTGGGCAGCGTCGCTCTCTTACACAATCGATGGTCTCATGGCACCATGAGTGGGTCTTCAACAGCTGCTATTTACTAATGCTGTATAACAATTTTTTGAAAATGTAGGAACGCTCTTGAGATAAAATTGTAAATCACTTCACAGAATCATATGTTGCGTAGCGCATTACACCGTCAAAGGTAATCGCAGCGTTGAGATAATAAGAAATTGCGAATTCACCGAATCAATTTTATTGTATTGTAACTTCGAAGCTCATAGCAGCTTTAGTGCTATCACGTTCGAAGATATCAATTTTCTAGACTATTTAAAGTGAATGCCATGTTGTTTTCGCTTCTTTCTTCTTTTTTTGGAATGTAAACATCAGTGTGTATTACATAAAATTACTAGGAAGTATAAGAATTAATGGAACACAGTTTTTTACATACTTGAATTCTTTCTTCATCTTTATGTACTTCCTCTGAATGAACACTCAGTTACAAGAATGTATCGCAGTTTCTATCAACTCATCATCGCTGTCAAATACCTAAGAACTAATCTGAATCAAGAATTGATTTACATGGTGAAATTATTTATATACCTCAATTTAATAGAACGCTGCTTAAAGAATAAAAACGTTCGGGTAGGTGTTCTACATAAATATTCGAACTGGTGGAAAAATTAGCCACTCCTGGAATCAACATCAATCCGCAAGAATTCATGGCGTATGTTAATGCTGTCAGAATCTTTGGAAAACGGTGATTGCAGTCCAACTCCGAAACGTTTGATTACCTGCCTCTTGTTCAAGATATAATTTTATTAGATTCAACAGAGCGGGGTACTGCATGCATCGGCTTAAAACTGTGTTTACTGTTACAGGAACAGACAAATAGAGTGTTAGCTTTAGCAACAATAAAGATATTGATTCTATACTTTCAGATACAGTGACGTCATGGGGGAGAATGGCATGAGAATCTGGGTACATTGTTCTGCACCCAGCTCTTATAGTGCTGGTGTGCCACATATCAGGTCAAAAGAACCCCCTGCCCGTGTAAATAAAGTGTAAATTAAGCATAACATAGGAGGAAAAAAAAATCAGGTTTCTGACCGACCAGTAAATAATTTTAAGCTAATCTTCAGAGCTATGCACAAATATCTAGGCATAGTACAGCCATTCAGAAATTTCTCCTACAGGTTGGGTTTAGCAATGAAATATTGAAATGAAAGCTAGAGAAGACAATTACTTGGTTTACACCAAGGTTGCACAAATCTTCAATTGCTGCACTAATACCCTGGAGAGCCATTTTCTCTACCTGCAAAATTCATTTCAAAACCTTAGTTCATTCCCAAAATGATGGACAATATTATTGCAAGCACATGTGTGTCGGATATATACCTCCATCGCTTTCTTTTTGGCTTTGTGCCGTGTTGGAAGAAGACGAATCTCATTATTCAATTGAATGCAATGAGAAGCATTTTCTGGTGAGATGAAGTCCACCACGAGACTGACGCATGACTGAAAAAGTAATAGAGTTGTAAGTGATAAGGAGATGCTCATTCTAGTTATAGAACTATAGATAGATGCAATGTCTGTGGACCATCTCCTCAAACTAGCATATAAGAATATACTGCAGCTTAGCCATCTGCATAGTACCAACTTGTTCACATGATAAAACAATGCTATCAACACCAGTGAAAAACAAACAATCCGGGACTTGAAGGGATTGAAATAGATTGCCAACACTTGCAAAACATATTGCAGGAAAAGGAAAGGACATACAGTTACAACTTACAATTGCAAAATTATTCCTCTGAACTAAACACTCTTCGTCAATACATTATACAAGTAAAAAACCCAATTACAGTGACAAACACACATCATGCAAAATACAATAAATTTTGATACCAATGAACCTGACATGAGAAAATTTGGTTCCGAAGGTTACCTTGATCTTTCTAATTTGATAAGGACACCCGGCAGGAACAAAGACAGCCTCTCCAGGACATTGCTCAAACGTCCACGGTTGAATATCTAAAAGAAGTGAAAACATACTTTTTATTAGCATGTAAGCCCAACTGAAAGAAAATATAGGAAACTATAGCATACTTACCATACTCCTCTTTCAGTCTCAATTTGTGATATGCATCAAGGAAGAATTTTTTATCAAGAACAGAATGACCCTGTTAGTATACAAAGCAGTTATTTGCAATTTAAAATAAAATGCTTCATTAAAGAAAAGGGAAAGGGAAAAAAAGAAGAAAGAAAAAACGGAACAGGAGCCTACCTGTTTTGGATAGTTGCATGCAGGGGTGAGCTCACTTGAATGTCTACTAAGGTACTCCAGAAGTTTTGGTGCATCTTGTCGGGGGAAAATGTCCCATTGGGCACCACAACTCTCAGTTGCTTGCTTATCTTCACTGGAACAAGAGCTTTCTGTATCTTCCTCATCAAAGTCCCCGGAGTCTTCAAAACTTCCAGAGCAAACAATTGATGTCTCATTATCATATTCACTGTCATCAGACAAACTTCCATTCTCCACATGCATTGCCTGACCTTTGAGTGGATCACTGGAGTAAAAAGGCACATTTTCAATACCGTCCGGTGGTATTATCTTTTCTCCAGTGTCCTGCAATCCTGATTCACCGGTGTCTTCACTCTGCAAAGATGATTTGCCTTTCTGATCACTGGAATTACTAAATGACTGTGCAAGATGGTGGTCTCGAGTCTTATATTTTTTCATCAACTTTTCAATTTTATCAATCTGTTCTGGTGATATTGGAGCATCGGTAGCGTAAGCAAGAATATTCACCTGAGACAAGACGAGAAAGTTAGATCCATATCCTCATCTCACATCAAAAACTTGACCCCAAAGTGCTGTATTAAATACATATCTATTTATGCACAAAATATAGAAAGAATAGCTTAGACTAGAGCAGGAGTATTTGTTGAGGAAAAGAAAGAGGTACTGCATATTTGACCAATTCATACCATATCATGTGATTCATAACATAGTTTTGACAAATAATCAGTCTGCATAAGTTCTTCTGGACCTCCATATGAAATATAGATACAGGGACCTAAGTCATGTCTCAACATATCCTTCGGCAGCTTCACACCGACATTCAAAAGGCCAGACACTGGATTGACGTACTCTGGAAGAGGTAAGGCACTCCAAATCTCATTGTAATGAAGAGGGAAATGCTTATGAAACAAACGGGAAGAAAGCCAAGCTTTAAACTTTAGAACTTTCTGCTGTATACTTGCATGTGTTCTCTTCTCCAGTGACCCCATAAATACCCGCGTCTGATTAATTTCCACCTGCAAATCCAAATTGGCAGTAGTATATCAAGATTGCTGAAAAGGGTACATAAATCACATCATAACATGATAAAAATGAAGGAAAAAGAAAGGAAGTCTGTGAGGTCATAATGATACTAAAATCAACACAATGTTTTGCATTTTGAACGTTAAGGAATCTTAGACTCAAATGGCTGTAACAGAAAACCAATGAGAATTTCCTGATTTAAAATCATGTTTGCAGAATAGAGAACTTTCTCCTGCTGATGGGCAAGAGAATAAAAAGCCTTCAATAGGTTTTTTTTAGGTAGCTGGACCAAGAACAAGGTAATGACATGGAAAGCATAAACCTGGTGCGCAAAAACTGGACTAAAAATCATTTCCCTTTACAATGCTGAATAAACAGACATTATTAGGACCAGTACCGCAAATTTGTCTATATGAATGATCAAATGCAACATAAGTACTCCATTACAGGGTCACACTTGCAGGCGGTGAAGACACAGCACATACCTCACACCAATCCAAACAGTCTGTTGCATTTACGCCATTTTCATTGCAAGACCCAGAGCTCTTCTTCTCCATATACAAACAAAACATGATAACTGGATCCCAACACAAGCCTGTACTGCTCCTAAGCACATTTCGAACTATAACAGGGTGACCCTTACCCCAGTGACTCTGGAAATGCTCAAGGCTCTCTTGATGAAGATCTTTTAAAGTTGGACTATACAGATAGTTGTTATTAAAACCTATTTTCTTAGATGTTCCTTTCTGCAGCTTAAGCTCACCATTATTTTTAGCAGAGTCATTGCAATGTGAACAGCTTTTAGAAGCATCTTTGGCTGGTAACTGATAGCTATCCAGCATTTCTTCAGCTCTAAGTTCCAGATCTCTTGTCCAGTTAAATGGAAATATACATCTTAGATCAAGAAGGCCGCCACCACAACCTCCAATACCTGTAGGTGGGCACGGGATACTGCCATTTTCACTAGTTTCCCAGTTCTGCAAGGATATAATAGACTGACTGGATGGCCTATGAGAGTTATGCCTTGAAATATTCTGCTTAGTTTTTAATTCATCACTAGATGAACAGATTTTCCTTCTCTTGCAATTTCTGAGCATAGAACTTCCAGAGAAACTATGTTGAGAAATCTCCTGGCAACAACTTAAGCAAAGATTGTATGAACACTTTGTGCAGGTCCTGTGGTAGTCAACAATTGGTGTTTTGCATTTGTTGCTGCATTTCAAGGTAAAATACCCAGGAAAAAAGCTCTAAGAAAGATAATTGAGTGTGAAACAAGTAGATATATGGGATAAACAATGAACTTACCAGAAGAAGGATGTGTTGCTGCCCAACTTAGTCTGTGGAATCCGTATTGCAGATTTTTCTTTTCCTATCGCATGTACAATTTGAGTTATGGTCAAATAACAGCACTGTGCTATTACGGGATGAGCTCAAGTATCTCATACCTGAAGCCTTAGATTCTGTCTCAAGCTCGATGCACTGATCATGATTTACTTTCTTTAGCACAGGAAAAAGAATGTAGATCAAATAGAGAAGCAATTGTTTCCTATCCATCTTGCTTCCACCTCCATAAAATTCCTAGATAGGAGTTGCAAAAAGCAGAGAAATTAATTTACATATCTTCATTCAAGAACTCAATAGTTCAAATTTCAACTCCATGTCAAACCTTGTGGGAATTAGGCCTGATTTTCTGTTTCAAGCAGAGCTTACAACCACAAATTCCTCGACAAGCAGGACATTCTGCCTTCACATCTTGTTTCTCAAAATACCTACACAAAAATGAAACTTTAAGAGCTAGTAGGCATTGAGACTTGATCTCTCACATAAATTACAATGCTCCTAGCAATTAAGCTTCACTGCAGAAGCTTCAGTAGTTACGTTTTCTCCTTAAGTCCAAACACATTCACAAAATTGGTTGATCCTGACGTATAAACATACCCAATGGAACTTTAAAAAACATTTAATGTCACTTCGACCGTGTAATATGCTAGAAGCTCGGTCAAGTTCTAATACAGTCACTTGCAATAAGATAGAATATTCCTAAGTTCGTCAAGTAATCAAGCACATAAATATCCAGAAATGGGAAAATATCCAAAAGTTTATCATTGAGAAAGGCTAGAACAAAAAACCTCTCTTTAATACATTCGAGGCAGAAAAAACGTTTCCTGCAAGTTAAGCACTTAATCAAGCAGCGACATTTACTCCCCCTGCACCAATGGCATTTCTTTATTTTCTTGGCCTTCACATTCCCCGTCAATGGAAACACCTAGCTCAAAAACAGAATCAGAACCTGTACATGTAACTTAGGAACAGCATTTAGAGCATGCATCACAACAATGAATCAAAAGGAAGCAAGAAATCAACCTGCATTGTGCTAATTGGTAAAGGTTCAATATTTTTCGACCGAAAATGCCTTTGCAACAACGAATCAGCATTGGAGTCTCCTCCTATCTTCACATCCAACACATCATTTTCCCGAAAGTTGTGCATACTAGAATTCGAATGAGAAATCGCCATGACTCCACAAGGCAACACTCTAGTCTCATCCGCTACAGAGCTCTCCTTCAAGTCTCGCTCCTTCTTCTTCTCCACCTGCCTCTTCAGAAACACTCTGATCAAATCCAAATGCAAGTCTCCACTCTTCAACTTCATCTTCTTCAGAGCCTCGTCCAAAGCCTCCGACATTCCCCTCCTTCGCCTCTTCTCCACCGCCACCACTGGTTTCTTCGCCAATTTCGGAACCCTACGGCTACATTCCCCTTTACCATCTTCCTTCTTCTTTCCCGCATTCCTCTCTAGCTTGAGCGAGTCCGGCACTTTCTGCTTATTCTGGCGGTGTTTTCCCTGCAAATAGTGAATATCGCAGAGCGTTTTCCCGTCCATCGCTCGGCGCTTGCATCGCCATTGACGGCCGTCCGTCCGCTTGCAGCGGAACTCCTCCGGCGGCGGATCCTTATCCCGCATTACTCGAAAAGCTCAGAGTTATAGAAAAATGTGAAAAGTGCAGAGGAAAAAGAAATGGAGAAAAATCCGGGTGAAGAATTAGGGAAAAAAGAGGCAGGTAATGAAAATCTAGGGTTTGAGAAGGGGGAGAATTAATTGAGAGAGGAAATCAAAAACGAAGGGTTCAGCCGCTCAGTCACAACAGCACAGGTGGAAAACGTAATGTAATGAAATAAATACCCCTACGGAATGTAATGACTACTTCACTCTCAATTCAATTGTATGCATCATTCTCATTCATACATATACATATGATATATACAGTCTCTCTGTGCGTATCTAACGATTTGTAAACGTGTGTGTGTGTATCTATTATCTACTATTCCAATCAATTTACAACACTCATCAACTGACTTGACTGACTCTCTTTTCAACTGATAGTTTGTTCTGAATCCCTTACTCTTGATTTACTCCTATTTAAGGATTCTGATTTCATGCATTTATTTTACGGCTAATATGCTTTTGTGTAAGGGTTTAGGGTGTGATGTTAAGTAGTATCACATCGATCAGATATATAATTCATTTGTGCTTCTCTGTTAAGGAGTATATATGATTTTGGTACGTAAACTTTGATGAATAAATAAATATAAGATCTTGCATGCTACTTTTTGCACTTCTTGTTGTGTGATATAGTATATCAGAAAAGAAAACAGTAGAGTAGAGTAGATTTTTCTTATTTATTTCTTCTGTTATGTGAATATGTATCCATGTAATTATTTATTACTGTTCCAGATCGACTTTGTAGATAATTTGAGGAAATTAAGGTAGTCCAAAGTTTCTAATTATGTATCATGATCAAAATCAAAAGACATTTAATGAATGATGAAAAACAATATATATGCACCCTAAAATTCTATATATATTTATTACTGGCCTCGTGCATGCGCAGGTGGGATAATTCATATCATCCCCTTACGTACCTTTGGTTTCTATGCAGTCTGACTGAAAATATATATATATATATATATGTATGTGTGTGTGTGTGGGTATTCAGCTGTTGTGATAGATTAATTTATTTGGTGTTAAGTCATAAGTGACATTGTGTTTGTGTATCTGATGCAATGGACCAATTTGTTTATAGCCAGCCAGAGCCAGTTGATGAATGATGATCACTCCATTGTCTGCTGTTAACTGTTGTTCCAAGGCAAGGAGTTACAACTTAGAACTAGAAAGAAAAAATAACGATGAAATTAAGAGGTAGGTTGAATAACAAAAGGCTATTATTGTGCTTCAACGCATTTTCGGGTCACACAATTTGATAATGGAGAAAAAACAATTTACTACTAAAATAGAATAATTTTTAAGTTGATTCTGTTTATATCTCTCCTCAATATTACTACTTGCACATAAATTTTAAGTACGCTCGAACTTCTTCACTTTTTAGTACTTCTTATATTCTAATAAATATGTTATGTTTTGTTCACACAATTTTAGTCAAAATATGACATATTTAATGGGACAGAAAGAGTATTTAATATTAGAAATTAGTTAATATTTTGAGTCCTTTTAACTAAAGGACAAGATGGAAAAACAGATAAACCGCAAAACAAAAATTGGCATACATCTACGTTTGGATTGTCAACTCAAAAGAGAACAATTCATTATGTAAAGTTTGAGGAATAAAAATTAGTTGACAATTATCTTGAGTATTACATGTACCTAGTAGGGGTTTAATCGAACCGAACTGAACTGAATTCTGTCAAACTTGAGTTCGGCTCGTTTAAAAATTTGAAAACTCGAGTTTGATTCGAGTTGTAAAAACCAAGCTTGAATTCGGTTCGATAAATAAAAATCGAGCTCGAGTTCGGTTCTTTAATTATTCGATTTAATAGTAAATTCGAACTTCGCTCGAGGTTTGTTAAATATCCGAGTTCGTTAAAAAGCTAGTTTATTAAATTATTTTGTTAATATATATTTTTATTTTTATTTGATAAGTTCATGAACTAGTTTGTATATAAAGTTTACGAACTATTTGAAGCTCGGTTCGTTTTTAAAGTTCGTGAACAAGTTTGTTAAAAAGTTCGAACTATTCGAAGCACGGTTCGTTAAATTATATTTGAGCATGTTCACGAACTTTTTGAACTGAATACTTTAGGTTCGAATTTGGCTCGAAAATTATTCGAGCTAGGCTGAGTTCGCTTCCTATTGATATGATTTTACATCTGTAGTGAAAGAGTCGCTGCATATTTGTATCTTATTGAAATAGATATTCTCTTCATCTCATTTTTTTTAGAAACAATATAACTGCTTGTTGACCGCGTTTTGAGTTTTCCTTATTTTTTGTAAATTAATATCTTAATATTTGAGACGAACTGATACACAGATTTCATAATAATACATAAATCATCATATAGTGTATTATGAATTTATGTGTACATTCACCATATTTAATTCCCATTGCAATAATAAACTTGTATTCGATATAAACAGAAAAGGTCACAGTTTCTATCCTGCGTTTACATTACCTTAAACAGAAATGATATTAAAATACAAATATTTAGTAGAATCAGGAAAAGCTTTAAATTCCTTCAATTTTTGCAACAAAAAAGAAGGAACTCTAACTATTTTATTCAAACAATAAATTAATTGTTAGCAAGAAATGAGGAATGCGGCTCTGGAAATTAGAAAATCATTCACCTTTTCAGCGGAAATTGACTTAATCAAAGATTAACAACCAGTAATCTCACAATATGCAAAAAGTAACAAATAAAAATAATAATTAAACAACAACAAACACGAAAAAAAATGTGAATTTTGGAGTTTTATGAACCATCAATTTATCAACGACTTTTTCGGTAGCGATTTGAAAAAAATACAACTGTTTCCGTAGGTTACCATTTGATGTTATGTGAATCATAAATAAATATCACTTTCCTAACATAATTCAACGGAGAAAATCCAAATAGAAAAATAAACAATTAGTATATCATGAAACTATTACTCAGCCAACTATTGAATAATTGACTCGATAAAGACTTTAAATAATAAAATTCAACTCATATATATGTGTGCATACAATTCTGTAATGCGGCTGTTGAACCTAATCTTGGACTTATTTGAAGAGGGAAAGGTCAAAAATGTTGTTATCACTGAATGTATACTTCGTAGTATATAAGAAAACCACACAAAAATACAACTATATTTATGGTTTTGGGATTTCATAAGGCGACTAAAGTTGAAAACCTTGGTCTGATCGACATAAGATGAAGTTTGCTCGTTTGCTTAAAGATGAGAAAGGAAACAAATGGTCATATTTTGTGTCTTCATCTTTTCAATGTTTTCATATTTTGTGAAAGTATTCCAAACTTTACAGAGGTGTCAAAGTTTCGAGTTGTCCGAATCTACTAGTAATATGAAAAAATTAGATAAACTTTTAAACTTATTGTAATATGAAAGCTGAAACAAATATTTTAAAGGAAGGTAAATACAAGTATAGCCATCTTCATTGTACAGATGAAAAAGGAATGGCGCCTTTCAACCTACTTTTAAACGGAAACGACAATGTTGTTGTTTAGAACGAACCGTTACCGATGATCCACAACCAGTCGAGAGCAACGCCCGCAAATATACCACCCAGAAGAAACACTATTAACAAATTTCCCAATGCATTCTGCTCCGGTGCCTGCAATTATTAACACACCCTCATCAACGTTAGAGAAGCAAAGCAAAGACGGATGCCAAGCTCTCGTTTATCGCACAAACATTAAGAGTTAAGACTCACCTTGTATCCCTTTGGAGCAACCATGAGGATGCAAACCGTTAGATAACCGTTAGTTAGCCCCAAGACTGACACCAACATTATCATCCATCCTTGATCGCCATACTTGGCCGTGAAGTAGAAGCAAGGAACGAACAAGAAACGCGACAAACACGCGATCATGAGACCCTTTCGCGACTCCATTCTAATGCATTTGATGAGAGGGAGGTATCTGGCTATTAGGTCCCAAACATTGTACATTGCTATGAGAACAAGAGCATACCTGCATTCAAAACAACAAACTACTCAAACTCGACTCCCCTGTGTAGTTTATACATTGATTCCAACTGAGAACAAGCACATCACAGTGACTTACCAATCGCCTAGCTGGTGATGACCGGTGTTTTCGTATAAAAATCCGGGAAAAATCGACAATGTGAGCACATATATGAAGAAAAGATCCAAAGCATAATCAATATTTTGAAGTAACAACTGCTTGTTGCTCAAACGGTCATACTTCGCACCATCAGCCTGCAACGACAGCTACGTGTCAAGAACATGAATATATAGAGCAACTTCAACATTAACTAAAACTTAATGTGATTTTGGTACAAAATTTCTCACACTGTCACAATCTGCAGTCTTGATTCCTGCTGCAACAAGATCAGCTGAAACTGTTTTCGATCCTTCTGATGCTGCCTTCTTACGGAAGCTCTTCACGATAGGCAATTTCCCAAACACAAAGGCGTACAATAATATGCAAAGAAACTCACAGAACGTCGAGATCGCAAGAAACAACACTACACGAAACACAGAATAGAACTAGTGAGATAGAATCATCAACTGAAACATTACCAAATAACTGAGATTATATTGTAGAGAAGGAGAGGGGGGAAAAGTGTGTATATGTGTGTGACTTACTAACTCCCTTTCTAAGGCCATTATCAGTTTTGTCAAAGCTTGCTTTAGTCACAAGCCTCAAACCAGACGTTAAGGCACCCGAAGCAGCCAAGCCAGTGAAGAATGACTACGCGATCATTCAAGGAAGCACAGATTATGACATGCTAATACGATTTTATCGAACTGCAATGATGATATAAAACTTGAAGAAAAATTATAGATCACCTGCATGAACTCAGGGCACATGAAAGATAAGTCTCCAACCATTCCACCTTGAACATGAGCATCAGCAATTCCAAAAGCAGCAACAAAAATACACACTCCTATATAATTCCCAATCCCTCCTTTCCCTGACGTCGCTATATCAATCTTGAATTCAATCATTCACAAGAAGAATCGATCAAATAAGTTCTCGAAGCTTCGTGAAATGGGAAATTAATCAGTTTAATTATAAAACTTAAGCAAGAACAGAGGAACTTACTAAGAGAAGTCCGAATGTACTTAAGCAGAAGAGGGTGTAACCAAATATGTTTCTTCTCCTTGTATCGATACTGGCCTCTTTGTAAGCAAGAATCGCCATCGACCCAAGTGCAAATGGCTGGTAAACAAGTGTAAGTACTCTTGCAGGATGATAACTCTGCAAAAGAATAAGATAAACATGAATAATGATAATAGTTAAAAAGATAAGAAATTAAAGGGAAATTCTCATTAATGTGAAAATTTATCAAATCTTGCTTATCACTCACTAAACACATAATTAGGCCTAAACTTACTGGGAAAATCTGATAGTAATAATCGCTAATTGTTAGCATACTGTTCCACGAAACAAGAGATCCGAGCCCGAGAAAGAAACAAACCACCATTGCCATAAACTTCCCCTGAAATTTAATAGGAAAACGAAACAAGAATTTATCAACAAATAGCAAATCATTGTTCTCTAAAAAATACTTAACAGCACAAACCTCCATCCTTGTAGGAGTAGAGACGATGCTCGAATCTTCAATACTCATGGCCGCTCCTTCAGTATAAGAAAAAACAATAAGTACTGTACACAAATATATATAAAGAGAGAGAGAGAGAGAAGTGATATATAAGCATTAAACAGGCTCCGCGTATGAATGGAAAGAAGCCATAAAAGGGTTCGGGCATAAAAGTAATCCGCTTGCTATTTCAAAGAGAAAACGGGAAATTTTAAGCAATTGAGCATAAAACGTACTCAGAATCTCTGAATTAGAGAAGTCAACTCTTGGGTTGCTGCCAAATGGGAAGAATCAGAAAGAGTGTTCAGACTTTTGAATACTCTACACAATATGTGAAGCGCCCTTCTCTCGATTCTGTTAATTTATTGCATCAGTAAATGAGAAAAAGAACATCATTTTCATTGAATATCATTTCCCCTTTATATGTGATGGAATCGTATCATTGCTTTTCTTGATATTAGCATTTTTCATTTATGTACAGGATACTGAATATCCACATCTCAAATTCACATATGGTCCAAAGCAAGTTGCAAATACACCAAGAAACACTTTTGAAATGTCCAATAGAAAGGAAATGAATAAAAAGCAATGTAAAAGGAATCTGCTTCTGCATAATAAGAAAAAAATTATAAAAAGAAAGAAAAAAGTATGAATTTATAAAATTTGCACTGTGCATTACGTCAATAGTCAATCCTCTGTCTATATAGAGCAATGATATTATCGCAATTCGCAAAATACTTGAGCACAATGTTGTCTTCTTTATAAACGTTTGATAGTAGTATTAAAAAATTAAAATCACCACAGCTAGCTAACTAGCTTCTGTTTTGGATTCGTCGGTGCTGCCAAAAAAGGTACTCATTTTATATATTATTTTAAATTTTATATATTATTTTAAATTGGTTGTAACTAGTGATGGAACCCGCAAGAGAATATAATGCGGAAAAAGTAAATTATACCAATGCTAGACTTCTGCTTGTATCGTGTGGACAAATCTATGTAGAAGAAGACTGAGATTTTCAAAATTAAGAGAGTGAAATCTCTTAGGGGGAACCTGGTTTTTCTATCTTCTAGAATATATCTTATAGATGTAGTGGGCTAGGATAGGGTCCAAAGAGAATGAATTAAATCTCAAACAATAGAAACTATATCCCCTCTTTATCTCTTGCAGTTAGAACAATAATTCGAATTCAAATTTGAATTATATTATATTAATTTTCAAGTCTCTTTTTGGGTACAATTAAATTTAAATAATTGGCTAGTCCAACCTTTAGGCTTAAATTAATTAATTTAAATTAAATTGTCCCCCAATTAATTACTCCATGTAAATGCGCAGTTTCATTATAAATATTTATTGACTCCACTATAGGATAAATATTGAACTCATCTTAATTCATTCAAATTACGGACGTAACCCTTTTTCATTAAATATTTTCTCGAGTTTAAGATTTTCTAAATCCATTAATTAATTGAGTTTGCTGACAACTCACAATTAATTAATATATTTATTCGTGAGTGATCCGGCTCAGACCTTTAATATTACATATGGAATAAATTCTCAACTGGTCGGATTTCTTATGTAATAACCTCACGCGGAGTTAATCAACTTGTGTCACCGAGACACTGTATGCTTGACAATCGAGTACTTCTAGCTAAGCCGACGACTACTACCCAAAACATCACTATTTAGAGTTACGAAAAACTCGCAAGCGTTGATGAATCAAAACAGCGTATAATCAACCACCTATACTAATGTCATCGTCACAGATTAAAAAATGAATTAATTTCTGAGACTTCATTCTAAATATCAACACATTAGAACTTATCTCACTGTGAAACCTCTCAATATGTATATGCAAAGCATGTGTATCAGCTTATACGTACCGGCATCATTATGCGAGCTAAGGTCAGCCGCATCGAAGTGATATCGCAGCCATTACCGACTAGACTGTCCAAGTCTGTCTAGACTGTGACTTTATATTACAAAGAAGCCGACTATGTGACCTTCCATGATCATCGATCCACCACACATTTTACAATTGTAATAAATGGACTCATTTGCAATTTAATATATATATATATAACAATAATAACTAACAAACCAATGATAGAAATATTTATCTTCATTAAAGTGCAATTGAAAATATGTTTGATACATCGTCCAAGCATAAAGCATGCTTTGAGGTATACAAACTCTAACAAGTAGTTAATGGAGTTTGGATCTGACTTAAAGTATTAGTTTAAATTGAGTTGTGTGTGGTAAAGTGGTGGATCCGCTTGCTATAAAAGAAAAATTTTAAATGTAAACCATTTTCGTGGAAACGTATACCATTTTGGTGGACGGAATGAGTAATTTTTTAAGCTTTCACTATTTTTTATTGTAGCTCGAGTTTTTTTTTTATCAAATTTAAGTATGCAATATTTAATACATTATTTTTATATGTATATTAATATAAAATAAAAATATTTCAAAATGACATGTTAAAATCTATTTCTGACTTAATTGAAAAAGATCATCGTATAAAAAATAAGAAAAAATCTAATTGATGTATTTATTAGTTGATTGAATTTTTTTAGGAAAAAATATTTTTTTTTATAATATGTGTATTTTGAGAATTGAGATAATTAACTCTTTAACAAACATGCGTATTAAAGCATACTATTACAAATTTATTTATTTATAGCATTTCAAATACAACTATTTACCTTATAAAGAAGAGTGATCCAAAATAATTACATTATGACTGTTTATACAATATTACTATTATAAATTATTGTTAAAAAATATGATTAAATTTAGTTTCATTATGTTGGGATGCAACTCTAAACCCTATACACAAATTAAAGAAGAGTGTTCCTAAATAATTACATCATGACTGTTTATACAATATTACTCTCAGAATTTGTCAAACTATACAACTTTTAGTAGGATAGAGAGTTGAAAATTGAAAATTAAAATTTTATTATTTATATACACGACATGTCAGATCATTCGTATGCATAACATGCGTTAGGCGAGAGATCATTTTAATTTATATGTTGTTATGAATTTGCTTTATACAACCACTTTAAGATGTGATTAAAAAATAAAAAATTGACAAAATAAATTTTTTTAAAAAACCAGTTTTTATCCTATTAAATGAGAACGTGGGTGACAATAATGTCGTCAGAGTATAGTAAAACCTCTATAAATTAATACTCTATAAATTAATAAAGTCTCTAAAATAATAAAATCTTTCGGTCCCGACTTGGGCCTTTGTAAAAAATCATCAAATTCGATAAGATAATAAGATAATAATTTTTCGGAAAATCCCTTTATAAAATATAGGTCCCATTAAAATTCTAAATTAATAATTCATAAAAATTACAATTATAATTACTATGATGATTTGCTAAAATATGAATTTATTGTTAATTGTTTTTTATTAAAATTTAAATCTAATTGTATTTCATCTTTAACTTTTCTAATTGCACCCAAAACTTTCGGTGTCGAGTTCTCTACCTGCAACAAAAAATTGTGAAGAGTTGTTGCCGTCCTCAAACCCTTCTTTCGCGTGATTGGTTCCAATAGTATTGAATCATCTTCAACTTCATCATTAGTAGGATTTTTAATAATATCAGCAACAATTTCCTCCAAAATTTTGAATAATTAAACATTCATCATTTTCACCTGGATAGTCTACCAATTTGTTGATGTTCATTTCATTGCGATAACCAACATCCTTAATCATATTCTCTAACTCATGGAGGCTCTCTTCAAAGATCGTCTCACTTGAGTCGTTTGAGATTGCTTCATTTGAATGAATTTTGTATATGGTTATATTTAATTAGTTACAAAAAATTTGGTGATGCATGAATATAATAAATGAAACATATATGAATTTATTTATTTTCAATAAATATGAACTAAATTTGTTGAATTTAAAAAGTCACTCTTTTAATTAATAAAATATTAATTTATCAATATATTAATATCTCTCTAAATTAATAAAATCTCATGGTCCCAATACTATATTAGAGTATATTATATTAAATTTATATGTATTTCATAATTTGGTTCGAGCTTTACGATAAGCTCAAGCTTTTTTTTTTAGTTTCTTTAACTATTTGAGTAATACTTAAATAATTCCTAATGTAACTTAATAAACTATTCAGTTAATAAGCTTTACTTATCCATATATTCAATGGAGATTACGGTAAAGTGCTTTTTTTAATCATTGTTAAAATAACTTTCTGGCGGGGAATCAGTCAAAAAGTCATAATTATGATTAATAAATTTCAATATTTCCTCTTAATTGTCCATGATCCGATAAAATCTTACTATCAATCAGTCTAAGTTTTTTTAATAATTATTAGTTTGTACAATCAAAGTATGCACCAAAAATATTTTGTTTATCAATAATTTATAATTTATATATAGATATTTACTGCAATTAAAAATATTGTATTTAAATTGTAATTGGATCTTATAATTTATTTGAATACTATATATATGTGCATTATTTTATATCTTAAAGTTATAAATGTAATCATGCTATTATTATCATTATTATTATAAACGTAATAATATAATATAGTTATTTTATTTAAACCTCTCTATCCTAAATAATAAATTTCCAGCATCTTCAAATTTATTATTTTATTAATTTCTTTTCATATATAATAGAGGCACAATCGCATTCAATTTTATAAAATATTAATATTCATGAGAGGCGCAATGACATTCAATTTTAGAATTCCCAACCTCTCTCTCTATCTCATAAACAACATTCTTCACAATTTTCGTAAGCTAACGAGGTACTTGTTGTTTCATCTCTCTCTCATCTCCGTTTTCGATTAGGGAATAGAAGTTAAATTCTAGAACATGATTTCTATAACAATTATCTCAAGTGTTATCGATATTATAAAAGGAAGCAGTAACCTGAAGTCGCCATTGCAAGATTTGATGGAGGGATGAATGGTCTTCCATGAATTGAGAACGATCATTATAAATGATAATTCTAATATATTTATTGCAATAGCAATATACATTTAAATATATATGTGCCAAGTTATATCATTAATTTAATTTAACACTCGCACCATGTCCTTCCGGCGGGACACCTGCATCGTTGATATCCACCGCCACACCACCTTCGCCACTCTCTCCTATCCAAACTCTCAGATAATAGGAAATTTATGAACAAAGTTTAATTTGAATTGCCAAAGATCAATTCGATTGTAACATTCAATTCCACAACCCTGCCTATAGGTACAAACAACATCAACATAAAGTACCAGCTCCCCAGCGAAGACCTTGATGCGCTAATTGTTAGAACATATTTGCATGAGAAGGGTGAAAACTGTAAACTCTAATTCATGATCTCTACCGATGGTTATCCAAAGCGTTAAATTAAGAGTGTAAGTGAGAACTTGTATTTGCTATTGAGTAGATTGGGAGAGAGTTGACTTGGATTAAACACCGGATGAGTCTTTCGGAAGATTAGACTTCTCTTTACCGTAACGCCTCTTCTAGGGACCATCTATTATTTATTTAACTTAAATTTTAAGTATTTGTCATTCAACTCCTCAATAACTGACAAATACTACTTTAGGTATATATATACATTTATTATAATAACAACAATACATTTAATTAATATATATGTGCCCACATTACATTATTGAAATCAATTTAACACTAATAAGTGTCACGGCCGATGAGGACGTGGAGAACATGATGGAAGAGTACGATCGACTGAGTCAGAGCCAAAAGTCGGCTCGGCTTCGACTCTTCCTTTTCCCCATCGATAACTTCAATGATTCCAGAGCCTCGAGTATCAACTTGCTTATCGACGATTCAGCCAAGCGCGAGAACTGGTTCGCTGACGTCCTTAACGGTAGATCGGCTTACAGTTTGGTTCTCGAGCGGGTTCGGTCCAAGGTCTCGTCGATTGTATCGGAAGTGCCGGACTACTTATTCGGGTTGGATAATTCGGATGATGCTTTGAAAGAAAACAACCGAAACAAAAATAAGAACATCCAAAAAGATAATGTGTCGATATCGAACCCGCCCCAGTTCTTTATTCGCCGTTCTGCTCCACATTATCGTCCCTGGTGGCACCACCCAACCTACAAGTGATTTCGGATCTTCCACCAGTGAAAACGAGACCCGTTAACCTGGTTCAATTTGTAGTGCAAAAGGAGAGTGAAATGGTGAACGAGAAAATGCCCCCTCAACAAATTGCGTATTCGGGTCAATCCGTTTGGCACTACCTGAACCAGCAGGTGCAACATGTGCCCGCAGTTTATTACACGTCGAAAGTCATGTTCAAGCAAATGGGTCGGTTGCTTTAAGGTCACAGTTTATGCAAGCATACCTAGTTGCATCGGGTCAAGTCCCACTCGGGTTTTCGGGTATGAACCACATATATGGAGCAGGTATCAGACCCGACTCCATAATTTGGGGGCCCTAAATTTTACGATATGTTATAATAAATATATGTTGTGATATTAAACATATTATTGAATAAGGTGAGTTGATAAATTGTTTTAGTTAGTTTTTCATTGACATGGGTTCAATACTTGATAGTGTACTTTTTAGTTTTGATTTTTTACCCGGGCCCCCAAAATTAGTAAAAAAACCCTATTATAGATAATGTTAATTATACAAACTAGTCAAAAAAGATTGTAAAAGACAAATAATAGCCACAAACATAAAACTATTTAAATTCTAGTCATTTCGAATGTGAATTAACATAATTACCATTCTACTTAAATTTAATTGTATGAATGATATGAAAAGTATGAATATTATCATTCATACGATTCATACACACGTACAGTTTAATAAAATTAATATTCAGAATTGTAAAATATAATTATAAGGGTATTTTAGTACAAGAAATTTATAAATGGCTAGAATTTAACTATTATTATGTTGGTGGTTATTTGAATTTTATAATTTTTTTTTGGTTATTTTATATAATCACTCTAATATATATTTGTACATTTAATAATTAATATTAGACAAATAATTATTTAATAAGTAATATTAAATAAATAATTATTATATAATATGTTTTGGATCGATTTTCGATTTTCGTATCAAAAAAACCGAAATACCGAAATCGAATCGAAAAATCAAAAATTTATAAAACAAAAACCGAAACCGAACCGAATTTATCAGTTCGATTTTCAATTTTTGATTTTTTACCCAGCTTTGCTCACCCCAACATGTCACTCACCTACTACTCATCCACTTCAAACACGTAACTTCTAAAACTCGTTAATTGGGAGCTGATCTCAGAAGGAAACCTTGTGTTGGGGATGGAGTGAGATTCCCATCCAAGAGCAGGGCGCTCAATGGATTGTTTAGAGGCCAACAAAGAGTTTTTTTTTTTTCACTCAATCCTCATTCCATGTATATAAGAATAAAAACTTACGTACATAGGGATTGAGAGTCTGGCGGTGAACATCACTACGCCGAATACTTTTTGCCGAAAATCCAACTTGTGTATGATTGCATCATAATACACAACATGATTACTTGGAGCGTTTCGTGTCCCTTCACGAGAGACACACTCATGCTTTGCTTGAGTATGATTTTATTAAGAAAATCTACGTCGAGTTTGGTTGTTTGCTATAATTTTTATTTTTTATTTATTATTTAAATATAAATTTATTGCAAAATGAAGTTATAAAAACTATAAAATATTTATAAAACTCCACTTTTGAAATCCCATTGAGAATGCCCTGCCCTCACATGTACTCCCTCCGTCCCCCAATAAGTGTCCCCTAAGGAAAATTTTTGTGTCCTCCAATAAGTGTCCTATTTTACAAAAATCAAGACAAAAATAGTATTAAATTTCCAATTTTACCCCTTTTATCATTGAATTACTTTTACTTTTTATGTTTTCTATATAATTATAAGGGGTAAATAGTGGAAATTATTAATTGTATTGGTATGTGGATTTTTATGTTTGGGGACACTTATTGGGGGACGGAGGGAGTATCCGTGGACTGGAAGGAGAAGACTGTCAACTATTGCCGAATTGGGGGTGGATTAGGATGACCATTGACCTTTGACGTATAACTTTTATTTTTAATATTAATTTGTTTAGGATTTAACATCAAATTGACGCTAATTTAATTTTCTATTAATTTTTTAAAATTATTTTCGATACTTCCCAAACTAGATTTGGTGAGGAATAAATTTGTAAGTTCACAAACTCTTATATGCATATCAAACAATAATATACAGTGACAAGTCATAGACTCCCAAATGGTTATGGCTGATCTGACTAAAATTAATTGTGAGAGTTTTATTTTTATAGGCAACTATTTATTGACAATATTTTTCAATATAATGAATAAATTGAGTACTGCTATTTGGTCACACATATGGTTAGCCACATAGTATAAAATGAATAAAAATATGAAATTCGTAAATATAAATGTCATATTTTTTTTATAAAAAATTTACATTTTATGCATATGTAAGTGGGCACATGTATAATATATAAGTTTATTGAAAAATTAATGGTAAGATTTATAAAGGATACCCTAATTTTTGGGAAACAAAGGAAGCGCACCCTAACAGAAAACTAGTAACACATACTTTAGCTTTGTATATATATATGTTTAAAGCATATTGCAAATGCAACTACAATTGCTTAACACACCATCGATACAGACTGCCTTCTTCTCTCTCTAAATTTCTCTCTCGCCTGCAACTCCTCCCTCTGTTCCATTGCTCCTTCTCACAAGAAAACAGCTCCGGAATCCGATCAAATATCCGTAGAATTCTTCGCAGGAGAAGGTAAACAAAGGGATTTTTTTAGTATTCATGCCTTGTTTCTGATGGCGGCACCACCAGTGAAATCGCAACCATTGCACAACTTCTCGTTGTCCCATCTCAAATGGGCACACAAGAACTCCACCTCTTCCTCCTCGGCCGCCGCTGGCTCCATCTCCCACCACCATCGCTTCCGTCGCCGCGACTCCGCTGATCAGCACCGCCGTGGCATGCCCGACCCTGAATCCGACCCCGAGAAGGGGCCCAAAAATCCCAAGCAAAAACAAGCTCAGGACGGCACCGTCTCCCCGGCGGCAGAGGAGGTGAATGGGGAGGGGAAGCCGTGGAAGCTGCGGCCGCGGAAGGAGGTCATCAAGGCGGCGTCGAGTTCCAAAAAGGAAGGAGGCGCTGCGAGCAATGATGGCAAGAACCACTGCAACAGCAACGGGTTGAAGTCGCAGAGGCTGAGGGGCATTGCGGAAGAGGGACAGCACAACGGTAGCATTGAGCGCAGCAAGGGCAAAAGGAAGGTTTGGATTTCGCTTTCGAGGGAAGAAATTGAGGAGGATGTTTACGCCTTGACCGGCGGCAAGCCCGCTCGCCGCCCCAAAAAATGGCCTAAGAATGTTCAGAAGCAACTCGATGTATGTGGGCTTCAACTCATATATTCATGTGTGTGTGCGTGCTTGCGATTGCGCTATTATTTAGGATAGAAGGCGAAGACGATCTTGATATTTCATTTGTTTAATGACTTGTTTTGTATTTCCCCTTCTCTGACAGGGCGTATTTCCTGGATTATATTTGGTTGGAGTTGCAGCTGACTCGTATCGGGTCATGATGTCTTGGTATGGCCTGCTTTTCGTTTTGTTTTGTGTTTCTTGATATAATTGAACTTGTTTTGCATGCATGTCTAGGAAGTGTGTGCTATTATTTTGTGTTAATTCCAATTATTATTCAGTGAAAGATAGATTATTGAAAGGAATTTTAATGATTATTATATGAAAATAAACTCTTATCAGTTGTCACGATGATTCAGTGAACATTGTAATGGATCTTGTCAGCAGGTATAGAGAAGGGCATTGTGGTTGCATTGCATCCGCGTGTTCAGAGTCGTGTGTGCAAATGTGCTTGTGAATGTTTAGACGTTGTTCAAATTCCTCACTTGAATTATTGAGATTTCCCTTAACAACAGCTGATTGTTTGAGAATCTGATATGCAGAGGTGGACCCGATGTTGATATGAATGCTGAAGGCTACAGTTCCTTGGTTGAGGTATAGTATTCGTGCAACAAGGATGATAGTACTGCTGAAATAGATTAACGACTAGATATATATTTTTACTTTCTCGCTTCAGAGCTTATTTTGATTTTATCTAGAATTTAGGGCTTAAGAGGTGCTCACTTTTATTAGTGACACTTATGATGTAAGCTTGAAGCTTTTTGTGAATGAATTAGTTGGATCCAGCATTTGTTACAATGCAATACCATATTGGCCTTAAGAGGCACAGCACATTATTATGAAAAGTTCTGATCTTAACACGTTCATAATGCGACTAGGCTTCTTATGTTCTTATGGTTGGCTTTCTCATACCTAATTCATTGCTAATACGTACTGCTTAATGTTATCAATTTTTTTTCAATGGGGATTTATACAACTCTACGTTTCTTTGAGAATGTGTATTTCAGTTCTTTAATTTAATGCAATTTATGCTATATATTATTTACCATATTATATTCATATTCTGTGGCTGGTAAGTAGTAGTCATTATGTCTTTCTATTTGTTTAATCTGGCTTAAAGAGAAGAGATCCTCAGTGATCTAGTAAGAACCATTAGATTTCAATGTACCTTGATAAGAGCCTAGGTGGTGGTTGTATTAGTTGTTGGTAGTCGTAGAAGTATGCTACTCTGCATTTTAATGTGATTTTTGACAGATGAAGTTTTCTTTTCCTATGAAAGCTCAGAGAATATCCTAGAGAATTTATTGTAGCTGGAGACTTAACACATCTTTCTCAATGTGAATGGCTTACTGGATGTTGACTCTGTTTCTTATACCTTATTCTGAGAACAATGCTAATGTAGTAACTAATAATTTGATTATCTGCAAATCACTCAATACTATAGCTAATATAGGAAGTATCAAATCATTAGGAAGGTACATTACGGAATGCCAAAGCTTCGGGTTTGGAGCTTGAAGTTTTCTTCGGATCTTCTCATTCCTCTTTCTTCTTTCTTCTTTTTGCTTTTTATTGGCTCCATATTCATGGCATTAGAAGAAGACGAAAAGAGAATTAACTTACCACCTGAGATCATCCTTGAAATGCAGTATGATCTGAGGTGTAGCCTATGTTTGAGAAAGTAAGATTTGACGTGAAAGTCAATATGTTGGTGGAAAAAGGAAAACTAGCTACTTTGAACCAACAATATCTAGAATGTAGCTTCTGAAGTCCATATATTTAGATAAAGAGGAGCCTCCACTGTTACTGGTATGCTGGAATGAAGGTTTTGGAATATGCAACATCCAGTGATTAGGTTGGAGAAGGGATTGACCAGGTAATAAAATGCTAGTAGTTATTGATTATTATTTTTTATTTTGAGAAAGCGCAGCTACTATTGCTGTGATGTTTCTCAGTTGTTTTCCCGCTCTGGGAGAGTATATGTAATTGCTGTGTTACTCGTGCTTGAGTAGCAGTTCTATACTTATATTGTAGAATTGCCCTTTCTCATTTTCTGGCATTCTATACCTTTGAGAAAGTGAACTAGTTTATTGTCTTTTGGCCCCCCTCAGTTTTGAACAACACCTCCACCAGTAGAGATTTCTCAACTGCGAAATGCATCAAAGCTTGGGGTAGGAAAAAAAGCGGGATGCTACATTTCAGAGATTGGATTCCAAAAGAGGGTTTCTTGCTCTTTATATTTATCTATTCCATTTTCAAAAACTCATACTCATTAAGAACAAGTCTTATGTTCTTACCCATTTGTTGGAACTTCGATAGCAGCTAGGTCTAGAGGGAAAAGTAGTTATGAACATTACGTTCATGCATAACTTCATACCAAGGTTAGCAATTTGTTGGACCCGCTGGCGTCAACACACTGGTTGACTTCTGCTCATGGAGCATGCAAGAATGATAAAGGGCACCGCTGTGGACTTGATCATTACATCTAGTAATGTATTTTATTTTGGGTTTATGGTCGTTAAAAAATAGGTTTCCTGCAATTCGTGAAAGACCTTAATGTGGTACAATACAGAAGTTGGAAATGAGTGAACATGGTAACCTAAATCAAACTATTACATGAATCAATGGAACTTCTCAAAATATCACCATATCACG
Organism: Leonotis leonurus; assembly: GCA_026898415.1. Classification (NCBI taxonomy): domain Eukaryota; kingdom Viridiplantae; phylum Streptophyta; class Magnoliopsida; order Lamiales; family Lamiaceae; genus Leonotis; species Leonotis leonurus. Next base: position 642,829 of record JAPKLX010000019.1, on the reverse strand, counting down.
TAATGGGAGCATTTAAGGCTGAATTACAAACTAAAACATCTGTGCATTCACTACAAATTCATTCTGGCACCTTAAACGTTTCTTTCTTAAAGTTGAGGGGAAGGATTGCATTACAACAAAGATGAACATATTGTTCATGGAAAGTAGACAGGCCGGCACTCAAAACGTAATATAAAAATGAAGTGTGTGGGTATAAAACAAAGTCGGCTTGCATCTTGTACAATATCAAGATCAAGTCTTGGTTGCGGGCCTCACGAGCCCTAGGCCCGACCCGCTACCTAGATGCTTAAAATCTTTCGCTTCAAGATGATCTCCATGGCCTGCAAAACCAGTTCCTCCCTTAGCCAGATTAACAAGATGCCTCTCTTTGCAGGGCTTGTCACAGGCTAGACAAACCTTATCGACAGCAATGAACTTATCAGCACATTTCTTGCAGAAAACATGCCCACAAGAACTCAAGGCCATGAGTGTGATTGTATTTGTTAGCGTCACCTTGCAGCTAGGGCAGATATAGGTCTTGTCAAGAGAAGTCGATCTCTTTTCTGCACTGGCGTCTTCTGTGAAGATGATGGGGAAAAGCGTCTTCATCCTGAGTTTTTCGTTCCCTTCAGGACATCTTGTGTCTGTTGACGGGGCCTGCACTTTGTTAGGAGCTTCAGGTGTCGCAGAAGGTAGCCAAAATGCCTTCATCGTGCGAAGTGCTTCCTCTTCATACGAAGTGGTCTTTACACTATTAGCCCCATGGAAACCATTCTTGTCTCTGTTGTAGCTCTTGTCATTGTACTGTGGTACTGCTCCGTGGTTCTGCTGATCAAAAGTGTCAAGCTCTCTAGCCTTTTGCATCATTAGCTTCTCTTCTTCATCTTCTTTTTCCTGTTTCTGTTGAACATCATGGGCTGCTTGCTTTCTGCATTTGAATACAAACTCTTTCAACATAAAAAACACAAGAATAATCTGAACTGAAAACAACAGTTAGACAAACAGGATCCCAAAAGACCATTTCTAACAAGACATAACACAAACATTGTATGAACTTCTCAGACATTAGTCTTAATCCATTTACAAAGAATCATGACGACAAGAGATAATATGATACATAACCAAACAAAGATAAGTATGATGCAAGTTCTAGAAATAGCCAAAACAAAGGTGGCCCTTACAGGGACCTTAAGATTGTTTTCTCTGTGTGTCCTGGGAAAAATAATGAAAACACAGGGCAGATAGATATACAATTATAGCAGAGGCTAGTCCACACTCCTCAGCAAGGTTTCTGCATTTCAAAAATTCAATAACGATCACTATACAACCTACTGTCCACTGAATTTGTCACTATGAATTACCAAAAGGATATACCTCCATATCATATGCTAGATGCATCTTTTTTAAACAAGAAGCTTCACTAACGAGCATCACATAAGATGCAACGTTAATCACGTAACAATTTCATTGATGCATAAGCCAGTCAACCAACCATCTTACCATATAAAATTCCTCAAACAATAATCTTTTTGCGTCTCTTGTCAAATGTTCTTCACCACTGTTGTTACGCGAGATAGGTTCAACGCACACAAAATGCAGTTCACTGACCCAATGATCCCGTTCAATATGTTAAACCTCCAACTTAGCAAACAAGAGATAAGCTTTAAAATGAGACAACAAAACCGAATTACGCTAATCCTACCTAAATTACAATAAAATTAAGCACACACACTCCCCTTCCAACAACGTGAACACAAATCGAAAAGTTTATCATGGAAAAGCAAATAAGAAGCACAAATTGGATAAATAAACATAACAAGTCAAGCGTGTGACCTACCTGTGAATATCTTTCTTCTGTGCCAAAAGACACTCCAAAATGCACTCTTTGCAGAAAATATGGCCTTTGGTGCAGGACATGGGCTCAATAAAGGGCTTGAGGCAGAGAGAACAAGCATCGAATGGCTTGATAGAATCTTTTCCCAACCTCTCATTCTGCGTGCCGTACCCTAGCTTCCGCTTCTCATCGTAAGTGAAGAATGCTAAATCGTTGTTGTTCTTCGAATGTCTCTGAGGCATGTCTAGTGACTAGTGATACGAGATCGAAGAGGTTCGGGCAATTAGAGGATCGCTTCAATTTGGGGGTTTTAGAAAAGAGATGTCGGAGGTACAAAGAACCCTAGATCGCTTCTTAATTTGGGTATATACGGAATAGTTTTAATCATAAATAACGATCTACATTAATCAAATAATTTGGTTTTGATTCGTTATCCAATTTATAATTTGATGATTCAAAATTAAAATGTAGTAATTCGAATTCATCCAAATATCTTTTTTTTGTACGTAAATCAAATGGAATATCAAATATTATGATATTCAATGAGCAATTTTGTAATTATTCGATTAAATATATAAAAATATATTTATATATAATTATTTAAACATAAAACATATTTTATATAGTAAATAGAATAAATTTTAATTTAATTTTTATTTTATTACAGTGATATTTAGTCATTTTTAATTGAATTAAATATTAATGAATTTGATTAAATTTTAAATTTAATATTTTTAGATATGGTTAGCCTTTGTTTGATCAAAATTGTGATTTTATTGGCTTTTGGGGCCAAAGATAATATTGAGATAGAGAAAATATTATTTAATATATTAAAAATATGAAATCTAGTATTCGATTCGAATATAATTTTCATAATGAATCGAATACCAATAGTTTAGTATTTGTTCGAATAATTTCACGAATCAAATTGAATATTGTGATATTTGTTTCGATTCGATTCGTTTACATCCCTAAATTCAAACATGTGCAAATCCATTTTTTTTAGTAAGAAGGAAATAATATTAATAAGGCATAAGAAATGCCATCAACAAGAACATCCAACAACATACACCCTTTAGACACTTAACCGAACAAAAAAAAAACAATCTAACAATAGGTAAATGATTCGAACTCCACGTCCTAAAGCTTTACCCAATACTAAAGTAACTAACCTTCTTACTAACAACCCAACTCCGCACAACTGATTTGACTTCCTCTATCAATTTATCGATATTTCACACTCCATTATTAAAAACAATCTCATTTCTATTTTTCCAAATCATCCATACAACACATTCTCAAAACGCAGCCAAGAACTATCTAAATTTGTTACCTTTCAACAAGAAGCAAAATTGGATGAAGTTGGTCGAGACTGCATTTGGAAGTATATCATGTACTCCGAGCCACTCCAAGAAACGGCTCCACAGCATCCACGAAGACCGACATTCTACGAATAAGTGATTGATTTGTCTCTTCGGCAAGGCATGAAGGCAAGGCATTACGTCTCTTGAGTTCCGATTTAGTAGCAATCCTACTAAACACCACTAGCTCCACGTTGTTACTTGGGCTTTAGGGGCTGCAGCTTTATTCCAAATTAATTCACAAACTATCGACGGACCACCCACCCTCCGCATTCTCCTTTCTGTTCATGAGAAGATTGTATCCACTTCGGACAAAGTAAGCACCACTAGACTCCATTTTCCAAGTCCAACTATTCTTAGAGTTTGGACAAGGGATCATGCATGAGGTTAAGTCAATTAAGTTGTTAAGATCTTCTATTTCCCAATCTCTTAGATTTCTCCTCCACCTATTCCCCAAATTCTATCTATTTTCTAACCAAAGCCTTCCATCTGCTACCAAGAAATTTTTTCCCATACTAAGATCATACAAACTCGGGAACAAACTGCGGAGAGTCTCAGTACCCACCCATTTGTCATGCCAAAAGGAAGTTTTCGCCCCATCCCTAGTTTTCTCTCCACTGATCCCTCAAACCAAACTCTTCCTTCGTCCTTCAGGCTTTTTTGAATATCACCCCACCACCCTCTCCCGAGTCTGTTCTAATCCAATATGTCAACTCCCCTTAACCCTTCACTAGGGGTGAGAATTTGGGATCGAGATTTGGGAAATTCCCGTTCCGACCTGAGTCCCGAAATTTTCAGGACCGGGATCCATAAATTTTAAAATTTCGGGTATCGGGACTACCCGAAGTCCCGATTAAATTCAATAATTACAATTGCATTCTTAAATGTTAAGTTGAATAATAATATTAAAAATAAATTTTTTTGCAGAAGTTTTCTCTTCCCATTGTGCGACTCTCTCTCCCCCAAAATTAGTTGCCGAAAATACTCCGATTACCCGCCGCCGCCCTGCTCGCTTCCTCCACCGCCGCCCTGCTCGCTCGCTCCACCGTCGTCCTGCCCTCTGTCTCCTCCGCTGCCCTGTTCGCTTGCTCCACCGCCGCCCTTCCCTCTTTCTCCTCCGACGCCCAGCTCGCTTGCTTCGACGTCGCCCAACTCGATTGCTCCGTTGCTGCCTTGCTCCCTTGCCCATACTACTTATATTGAATATTAAGTCTACTGGTATGTTGTATTTCTTCTTTTTTCTTCATTACTCTTCCTCTTCCTCTCCTGCCATTGTTGTGCTTACATTTATTGAACCAGAAATAGCACCCACTAAGCTTTGAAATCCTTAAAACTTACCATTGCTGCTAGTCTTGTGTGGTTCAACAAAAAGTATTTCTTGAGGCCACGTAAAATACACGCTTTCTCTTGTTGAAGAAGATGATGCCCAATTGATGTAAGAACAGAAGCAACATAGATGCATTCATGTGTTGGAAATGCAACACATGGGACAGAAGCAACACCTCAGCGGCCGCTGGGTTCCGAGCGACCGCTGGGTGCAGAGGCTGGACGAGACAGAACAGGCACCCCAGCGGGCGCTGGGGTGCAGCGGCCGCTGACCATTGTGCTATTATGCTATTTAGTTGCTCCTATTATGCTATTTCACTCTTTTTTGAATTTTTATTAAACAAATTTTGTTCATCCCTAATTTTGATAAGGTGTGTGGGATGAGATTCTAATTTAATTTTCTCTTCTGACGTTTCTTTTTCTGGTTTTTTTTCTTTCTATTGCTTTTATTCTTCCTCGTATTTCCTCTTCTTGTATGGTTTTGCTGGGATTTCATTTTGACTTGGTTTTGTGTATTTTGACTTTCCACAAACGTGATATTTGCTGCATGAGCATGCAATGATGCAATTTGCAGCCTGTGTTCTCAAATAAATATTTCACTTGCAATTATAGGATGAGTAATTTATATAATGTATTGATTTATTTAGTAAACATAGTGACGAAGTAAAACATAAAACTGGATAAACATAGTAACTTCATGGTGTATGCTAATGAGTTGATAATACTATTGCAGCTTCTTTTGTTTATAGAGCAAGTTAACTAAGCATAGACTGTCTACGTTTTAATGCTATTATTTTTCATTTTTTAACAAATATTATATTATATTTGATTTGATTTTCTATTTTGTTTAGATGGACAGTTCTCGATCTCAAACACAAGGACCATTACAAGATAGTAATGTGGTGTGTGATGAAGTAAATGTGGAAATCCTACAAGATGTGGTTGTAGAAGAAATAGGAGAAGATGTGGTCCAACCCGATTCAAAGAAACAAAAAACAACAACCACTTCCAAGATTACTCGGAAGCTCTATGCCCTCTATTCAAGATTCCGGGTAGACACACTATTATTGCTGACTGTGTGAAGATATTTTTGGAGCGCAAGATTTTATTAAAGTCATTTTTTCAGACAAAGGGCACGGGAAGGGTGTCCGTAACCACGGATTGTTGGACATCGATTAATAACACAAATTTCATTTGTGTTACAACACATTTCATACACAAAGATTGACACTTGCACAAGAAAATCATTAGTTTCTGCAAGATTCTCGGCCACAAAGGAGATGACATTGGTGCTGCAGTCATATCTTCGTTAGAGGATTGGGGCTTGCAGAAAGCACTTTGTTGTACAATGGATAATGCTTCAGCAAATGATGCGGCAATCAAGTTCATGAAGCCGATCTTTGAAATTTGGTGTACAAACATTGCAGATGGGAAGTATATACATATCCGATGTGTTGCACATATCATTAATTTGATTGTGTCTGATGGATTAGAGGAGATTGGCAAGTCCGTTATAAGAGTTCGAGAGACTGTGAAGTGGATAAAGGCTTCACCATCTAGAACTCAAGAGTTCATGAAGACGGTTAAAGTTCTCAATGTTGATTGCACGAAGTCTTTGTGCTTGGATGTGCCGACTGGGTGGAACTCCACATATTTGATGCTAGAGGCAGCCCAACCATATGAGAAGGCATTGCTCGTCTTTGGGTACAGTAATCGAGAATTTACCAATGATATGAATCAGAAAAGGTATAAAGATGGACTTATGGGGGTGCTTGAAGATGCTGATTTTATCTATGTGTCGATTACTTATGGAAATTCTATGATTTGACTCTACTTGTCTCCGGAACCTCATATCCCACATCACATTTATTTTTTAAAGAGATGTGTGAGTTATTTGATATCATCACCGAGTTAGAGTTGGATGAAGACCATGAAGTTAGTAGCATGGCTAAGCGGATGAAAAAGAAGCTTGAGAAATACTGGTTGGAGGATATGGACGTGAATCCAAAAATGAACAAGATTCTATATGTTGCTGCAGTATTAGATCCGAGACAGAAGTTGGTGCATGTGGAGAAGTGTTTGAAGGCGGTGTATGACGAGAATTGGGCAAACCTATTGGTGGGAGAGGTTAAAAGCTCATTGGATGAGTTGTTTGAAATTTATAAGAAGAATGTTACTACGAGTATACCACTAGTAGTCAATACATCCCCCCGAAGGCCTCCTCGTACGAATACAACTCGATCTGATTGTCGTGGACTTCGAGCTAAATCTTCATTGAGCCAACTACGTGTTGGAGAGGAACGACCTAATGCTACTATTTCAGAGATCGATCTCTATTTATCAGAGAGTCAGTATGTGATGTCTTCCACTGAAGTTGATTCTTTTGACATTCTTCAATGGTGGTCGAAAAATAGCCCGCGCTTCCCGATCATTTCTGAGATAGCTAGAGATGTTTTGGCCATCCCTATATCCAGCGTTGCATCTGAGTGTGCATTTAGCACAGGAGGTCGAGTTCTCTCTCAATTCCGAAGCTCCCTAACTTGCAATATGGTTGAGGCTCTTATATGTGCACAAAATTGGCTGAGATCTAGTTCGATTGAGAAATTTCTCAACGATGAAGAAGATATTCCTGAAAGCGAAATGAAAAAAGAATATGATAACGGTGAGTACTTGATTCTTAATTATATATATGTATCAATGATATCATACTATATATTTTAACTTATTTGCTTTATTTTTAATAGTTTTGCTTGAATTTGGGATTGTTGATCGAGCTGGAAAACGCATTGACAATGTAACCGGAAATCAGACGATGGAATTGGACACAGATAGTGCTCACGGGAGTCACACTTAGTGATATTGATGTTTGTTGGTGGTTTATTATTTTGTTGTGTTTCGACTTGATGATATTTATGTTAGAAGGTGTTTGGACTTGATAATATTTATATTGCTTTAAATTTGATGGATTTTGTTGAATGTAATGGATTTGGAATTGATGATAAGTAGGATTTGTGTGATTTATGTGTCGTATTTGTCGTAGAATGTTGGAATGGACTTGGACTTAATGATAGGCATGATTTTTATGATTTGTATTCGGGACATTTCGGGAAATTTCAGGACATTTCGGGACTTTCGGGACCGGGACTAAAATTTTTCATGCTTCGGGATTCGGGACTCCCGAAGTCCCGATCGGGACCGGGACCGAGACCTTAAAATTTGAAAATTTCGGAACCGGGACTCCCGGTCCCGTCCCGATTCTCACCCCTACCCTTCACTATCTCCCCTTACATTTAGATTTGGTTATTCTTTTTTTTTTAAAAAAAACTTTATTTATTAAGTAAACTCTTAGATAAAAAAAAATCTACTTTACTACCGTATTAAATTTAATTGAAATTCCACTACAAAAAAAGGAACTTATAGTAACAAAATAGTGACGAAAAAAATTTCTGTTTTTAAATTTTAACGGATTAACAACGGAATTATTATGGAATTGTTTTTTAATTTTTAGTAAAGAAATTAGTGACAGAATAATCCGTTATTAAAATTTAGTAATGGAAGTTTCCGTTACAATTCCGTTACTAAAATTGAAGAAATCATTTTAGAAACGGAAATTCTGTTACAATTCCGTTGTTAAAATTTTTTTAGCAACCACCGATATTACTAGGGATAAATCTGTAACAAATCCGTTACTAACATTTTTAGTAATGAAATTTCTTGTTTTAGTAATGGAAAAATTTCGTTGTTAAATAAATATTTTTTTTGTAGTGTTCAACATTAAATTATTATAAATTTATAAAATAAAATAATAATCTACCTGTGATAAATATTGATTAAGATCGACAAAGCTAAAGAATGTTAATGAGTAGAAATCATGGTTGTAACAAGTTTATGCTTTAATTGAATCCAAATTGTGAATTATTGTACTTGTTTGGATGTGTGGAAAGATGTTATAAAAATGGAGTATAAATTGGAAGAAAAGGAGATTGAAATATTGAAGGAGGGTTTGATATATGTATATGTGTACAAGAAAAATGAGAGGTAATAATTAGAATGTAGACGATGGGGATTGAGCTGGCCGGAAAGGAAGAGACACCATGGTGCACGACCTATAGTCTCTAAGTACGTACGTCGATGGAGTCAGCTGCTTGGGAGTGGAGGAAGATGGGACGACCTACTATTTTACAAGAAATTATCGACAGAACTTTGTATCGACGAATTTTTCTTGCATGCATTCTTCACTCAGAAAGCCAGGAAGAAGAAGAGAGCGGGAGAATCTTGATCATACTTTTTTAGGTCTTCCTCCACAGAGCTGTAAGCCTGGTCGGAAGACTTGCTGAAGAGGCGTGCGCCAGTCTGAGTAGTCCTGAAGGAGTTCTTGTTGAGGATGAGAAGATCTAAGAGCAATTAATGGCCTGCAACTGCGATATTTACAGCAAGTGCAGCCCCTTGGCTCTTTGTGAGGATCAAGCCACACCTATTTGTAGTTGCTTGTGAGGGTATGAGCCTAGAAACAGAGTGCGTGGAACGGGGTAAGGGGGATATATAGGGGTGAAGGTTGTGTGAAAAAGAGTGTGTCCGTCGTCTATGAACGCCTTTTAACTGTTCTTACATGACAGTTTTATAACGTCATCTTTAATGCAAGAGTGGCATATGCAAAGGGAGGGAACACCCTTCTGATGCTTTGAGTTAAGATGAAGATAGAAGAGCTTCCATTGTACAATTATGAGATATTGATCGTAACAACTACTAAAAGGGAGGTTTTGGTCAAGTTTATAAGGTGTGATCATTAATTGTACTAAAATGCTGGTGCTGGTAGAGTAATTAATTTGGGAAAGAGGGATGAAATCGTGGTGAAGAGGGTCTCAGCAGCATCGAAACAAGGGTATGAGGAGTTCATGAATGAAGTGTTGGTGATTAACCAACTCCAACATAGGAATATTCTTCATTCTTGTGAAGAATTCATATGAATACATGCAGAATATAAGTTTAGAGATTTCTAACTCTTCTGTTAGTTGCATGTGAATCATGTAACTGAATTCATATATATGCCAAAGTTTTCATCATTTTCTCATCCGCATCACGATGTTGTTGATTGGAGTAAAAGGTTCAAGATCACTGAGTTTATATTATTGTGAGTACTTGTCTTGTTTTGACATTAGGCATGGAAGGGACATGTGTGGAATTAAGAGTACGTACGTGGGAGTTTGTGCTCAAGAATAGAATTAGTTCTCTAAATAGGCCCAATTAGGACCGACTTAAATACTCCTCTCTCACTTCTCATTAACACCATTTAATTATAGTATTACATTCAATTAAATATAAAATAGACTAATAATGTGAGATAGAGGCAGTATTAATTTGTGCTATCTATCACAATTAATTAAGTTGCAGCTAGCGCCGACGACTTTTGCTTTGTGGGAGATAAGATAATGGTGATGGCGGCGTCAAATTAACAAGATAAACAAAGAACAAAAAAAATAAAATTAAATTAAAGAACTGATACGTTAGTTGCCTATAATAGTTATATTGGTGTCTTCACATATACTCAATCAATATATAACTAGTGATCTACTTTCATATTATAGGCGGCATTAGTATTATATTCCCAGTCCAACTCCAAAATTATGTCCACTTCCATTTATGTAGATATAATATACGTTTACTTGGGTCCAACTGGTAAATGGAGGGAAGGGAACGCCTTGTCTTGTATTAAATCAAATGCATTTATTAAAATTGTATACGTACACGATTTAATGCAACGATTTCAAAAGTTGAATATGGGAGTATATATTTGTTAATTATTTGGTACTTAAATCCGACAACTCATCCCATGAAAGATTGACCAAAATCCGGATTCAGTTCAAAATTAAAGTTATACTCTTATTTATCACTTTTAAAAATATATCCCCTGATCTATAGAAAAATTGACCCATACATGTCAATTAAATGAAATATTTGCAAGTAGTTGTTTGGAGGGAGAGCCCAATTACGTAGATTTTGGTGGAAAATATATACATTACAAACCATAAGGTAGTTGTTATCATTATCATTATTATGATTATGATTATTATTGTTATGAACCACCCTAAGTGGAATTTAAAAGCCTATGGAAATGTATGTGTAGAGAAGGTATATTCACAATAATCAGAGGCGACACGGAAGAATATTTTGGATACGTGTCAGAGCAAGAATCTTAGCCAGCAAAAACACATACACAAATATTGATAGACAAAACTTCTCAACGTACATAGATGCATGATAGTACAAGTACATGGCAAATTAAAGCAAGAGAGAATTGTGATTTATAAAAGAGAAGAGAAGAGAAAAGAAGAGAAGAGAGAATCTGCAGAAAAGGTGTGAATTGGAGGCTTGTACCTCAAGCCTTATTATAGAAAACGACCAACCATTCATCATTGCATTCCATTCCCTTCCCTTCCCCGAATTCGATTCCCTTTTCCTTTTTAATTCCCTACTTATTTATTAATTCTTTCATTCAATTCCTTTCCTTTCTCTTCTTTAATTCTTTCTTTTTCATTGGATTCACCTCTGCTCAGACACTTTCACATATATCACATCACATCATGTGTTTAATTTCTTCTTGTCTACTTGTAATGCTGTCACGCTAGCTTGATCATCCAATTTCACCACAGATATTGAACATGTTAATTAATATGCATGTTAACTGATTAAGTTGATTTTTGCTAGCAAATACTCCATATATGTAAAAAGATGAACTTGTAGAGGTTTCTTGAAAAAGTCATAATTAGTTAAATGTAAAGATAAAACTGGGGGTGAAATTAAGAATCTTGATGGCTTAAAGCCCACTTCAGTAAAGTAAAGCTGGTAGCAAAAGAAGATTCCCATATCATATCCCTTAAGAGTTAACTTTGATATTCTTTAACAAACAACATCTTTTCTCCCTTTAAGATTTATGTGCTCTCTTAATTTAATTAGAGTCGTAGAATTAGATTTCAGATATTCCCCTCGGAGAATTATATATAGCCGGATAAATATTGTATTAATTATATGCTAAATTTCTTTCATTTCAAAGAGAAATTAATAATGCAATATATATGTATCGCACTTGAACAGATATTCGATTGCTTTATCGCACATCTCTCTTAAATCTTAATGCACTTTAATGAAGAGGAATTATGCATGCAACTTTTGAAAGTTGAAAACCCAAAAAAGAAAGTTATATATGCTGGCCTGCAGGTGGGATTGATACTGAATGCCATTTTGAATATTTCTTCACCCCCCTTTTATTGTGTTTTATTATATTATTGTTATAATTAACTAATTATAAATACTAGCTTTCACCATCTAATCTCGACCGAATCCAATACCAAATTCAACTATGAATCTTGTGTTTCGTTGGAATTCAACTGCGCCGTTAACGTTAATTCTTTATTTTCTTAATCTAATAGAATTAATTTGAAGTTCACAAATATCTGTCCCACCGAAAATCACATTATTTATATTATGATTATGAACCCCATTAATTAACTAGATTCTTTATTTTTCATATTTTAAATATTCTAGATTCATATTTTTTCTTTTTTAATTGTTGAGATAGAGGAACTGATCATATTGGTACATGCACAACAGATATTATTTATTACGGAATTTTGTTACTACGTTCTTCTCATCAATCTAATTCAACCATATGGGAAGTTTCATTTTAAGTGACATAATAATCACATTATATTAATGTGGTATATACTAAATACTAGAATTCTTTTTCATGCATTCACGAACAGAGGCAAGAATTTTAAAATGACCGGTGAATTAAAATTTAATTTATAAAATATAATCTATGAGGGATGAAAAATAAAATTATACATAAATATATCTAGATATATTTATTGTTGTGCATGCCTGCGTACGTTAATCTTTGAAAATATATTATATTATTTATAGTTTATTTTGCTTCCAGAAACACATGAATTGTGAATATATATCCGGTGTTGTTAATTATATTTGCATAAATTTTGACTCGTCTGATGTCCTGACATACTTTTTATGAATAAAATTAAGTAAACTATCAAAAACACCATTTTAAAGTTGTGTTTATTATTAAGAGATACTGACGGCAAAGTTTTAAGAGAAAAAGATATCGGTGAGTAAACCTAAAATATTCTCAAAGTTTGATTGATAAAGCTTATAAATCTCTGCGAAATGAGATAATATTTGAAGCAAGGAGCATAATATCTAGTGTGTATATATATATTTAAGGCTACATCAAGGATCAAAACCCTAATGAGATGTTGCATAAAATTACTAATTGCACCACATACACATCAAGATCGAATGAGATGACCTATTACTAACTGTATAATATTTTTTATTACATTAATAAGAGTTTTATTAATTATATATGTCACTATCACATGTTATGATTTTATTAGAACATCTGGATTATATCAAGATGGGGATGGGGATGAAGATAAGTTCTCTTTTTCCTCATCCTTTTCTAAGTCCAACCAATTTATTTATTCCTAACTTCTTTAAATTTATCACAGAACCCTAATTATATTAAAGGGCTAAAACAAAAGGAGTATCAACAATGTAAAGTGTGAAAAAGGAAAAGAAAAAATAAAGTAGAAGAAGAAGAATCATTTGCTTGTGGGAATATATTTTTTAGAGGCTAAGAAAAAACTATATATTAAAAACAAGGTTCTCTCAGAGACCAAGTGATTCCTTCTTGCAAGAACCATTAAATATAGCCTTTTTCCTTTGCAAGAAGTTACCATGCCTCATCTTTTTTCCTTCTCCTTTTTCCACTTTAATTAATTTTTCCCATCTCTTCTCTTCTCTCCAAAACTCCACTTTATTCTCCTTCCAACCCAACCCTAAACAGAAATAACCCACCCCCATCCCCTTCTCTTTTGCTTACAAACATACTTAATCTCATAGGTGAAAACGAATCGCATAATCGCTCGTTCTTGGTTTCACATATACCATTGATACTAGTGTAGCTTCATAATAGAAACATCTCTTCCTAGAAGCAAAGAAGACTTCTTACTTTATGTTATAGAAATCAAGAAATGATGGCATCTCCGTCCGAACTGAGCTTCGATTGCAAACCCCAAATCTATTCCATGCTTCCAAAATCCTTCGGAGATCAAGAAAGTGATCACACACAAAAGCTCGAAGAATTTCTATCCCGACTCGAGGAAGAAAAGCTCAAGATCGACGCCTTCAAGCGCGAGCTTCCCCTCTGTATGCAACTTCTCGCTAACGGTATATATTATACCTAATTCTTTCATCCCCTTCTTCTTATGCATGCACAATATTTCTTAAGTTCTAATTAGGTTATCAATTTAAACAGCAATGGAGGCTTCGAAGCAGCAGCTGCAGTCGGAGAGGGCGAGCCAAGGGGGAAGACCAGTGCTCGAAGAATTCATTCCACTCAAAAACATCAACTCCTCTAACGTTGAGATGAATGAAGGGAATATATCTGCAGATAAAGCTAACTGGATGACATCGACGCAGCTATGGAATCAAGAAAGCGAGGGGGCCAAGGCCTCCCACTCTCCATTAACATCGTCTCCTCAAGAAACTGATACCAAGCTAGGTTTGAATTGCAAGCAGAGAATCAACGGCGGCGGTGCCTTCCTCCCCTTTTCATCCAAGGATAGAGGCTCGTCACCCTCCGGTGAAGCTTATCCGGAGTTAGCCCTTTCATCGTCGCATAAGGAGGAGATGGAGGAGTGGAGAATCTCATCCGAGACAAAGAGGGTGAGTGCCGGAAAGTGCGGGAATAGCTCCGTTGAGAAGGAGACGGCCACGAATGGCTCTCAAACTCACCGGAAAGCACGGCGGTGCTGGTCGCCGGATTTGCACCGCCGCTTTGTGAACGCTCTTCACATGCTAGGTGGCTCTCAAGGTGATTTTTGTAGGGATCTTACTAGTTAATTTGGGGTTAGATTCTTTTAGGGTTAAGAATAGTACATGAAACAATAATTTGGTGTGACTTAATTTTGCATGCATCCTGTTTTTATCAAATTAAGTATAAATTATGTATATATGAGGGTGCCCAGCTTAATTTATAGTTGTGTTTTGTTGGCAGTAGCTACTCCCAAGCAAATTCGAGAACTGATGAAGGTTGATGGCTTGACAAATGATGAAGTTAAAAGCCATTTACAGGTATCTATCTCTATCTAATATATCTCTATATAAATAAATAGACATCAAAACACAAGGACACCCACATGCATGTGCACACAAAGATGAGAACTGGGACATTTATATTGTAGTGGAAAAGAAAAGGGTGTGTCTTTTACTTGTGTTTTTGTCCTTTACTGACTAGACAAATAATATATACTAAGACCAGATTACTTCGAAATTTGTGAAAGCAGAAATACAGACTTCACACCAGAAGGCCCAGCCCGAGCCCGCAATCTTCGGTCACGGCGTCCCCTCAAGTGGTGGTTCTAGGCGGCATTTGGGTCCCACCGGAATACGCCGCCGCCCACGGCTACGGAGCACATCCCGTTGGCGGCGCCCACCACGTGTCGTCTCCTTTCTGTCCCCCAAATCCTGGGGTGGGGCAGGAAATGTACCCTACCATAGCTGCGCCGCCTAACCACCAGCTCCACCACCACGCCATTCACCAGCACCAGCTGCATTTGTACAGCAAGGCTCCGGTGACGCAGAGAAACAGCTCCCCGGAATCCGACGTACGAGGCGGCGGAGATCCTTCGGAGAGCATCGAGGATGGGAAGTCGGAGAGTGGCAGCTGGAAGGCCGACAGCGGCGGTGATAACAGCGGAGAGAGGAGAAGAGAATAAATTAAAATATGCAAGTGACGCGATTAAGACTTTTAAGTTTTGAATTTTTAATTCATCAAGTATTTAACCAAATGTTAGTAAGATTAATTTAAGACGATCAAAAAAATATTTTAGGGTTAGCATTTTTGGTTGTGGAAATCTTTAGGCAAGACCTTAAAAAGTGTTTGTTTGAATGTTGAAACCATCTCTAATTAATTATGTGCTTGTAATGACATGTCCTATATGTGTTTTAAGGAAATCTTTCCTTATCAATTCATGTTTTGCATTTCAAAAGCTTCATGTTTGGAAGGCAAGTAATAAGACTAGATATTTATTTGGACCATATTTCATTTTCTAGAAATATAAATGTATTTATTTTCAAGTCTTACTGGTTAATTAATATATAAATAAAACAGTTTTGAGTATTTACCTATGTCTTTATACATGTAGCTAGCAATATATTTTATCCAACTTTTTCATGTGTTAAGGTTGAGCTCGACAGCGCCTTTCGTTAACAAATTTTAATTACTAAATGATCTGGAATTAACTTTTATTAAATTGATATTCGAATTGCTTACATATACAGCTAGGGCGGATATAAAAATTTAAGAAAAAAGGAAAATTAAAATCTAACCTTACCATTATTTTTCTTGAATTGGATGCTAAAACAATTTTGTTATACTATAACATATAATTAAGTTTTTGAACTTTAATCAATGGAGGAGTCGTTTGGTTTGATTGATAAGATTGATAGAATTATTTTCATTAAATCTTAACTTTTCTATCCATAATAGAAGTTAATGAGTGATTATATAAAAAGTTAATGCCCTCAATAAAAAAGTTGAGATTTAATGAAGATAATCTTATCAATCATATCAATCGAACCAAAGGAATCCTGAATTGAGTATATTAACTTTTTATTATCTGTTGTTATTGGAGACGGTCGCGACAATGTATATACATTCAACAATATATATAGGTTGTGTTCTCTTTGAGGGATAAATTTATCCCTCAAACAGAACATAGCCATAATGTTATATCGTGCATGCAATATGATTTCATCAAAATGAAAAATTGGAGCGAATTAACGAAAGTTTTAGGATGAATATTGAGTAATGGATTGACAAGATTCAATTGATTAAATAGTCACAACTTAATTAATCCAGTTCGGATCTTTTATACCTATATCATCCGCTAATTATAAGAGACTTGACATATGACATTATTAATGATTTAAAAGTATAAAATATACAAACTTTTTATGTATATATCTTATATCCAGTTAGACAATAGATCTATAATTTCCGTCGAAATAATCACATGTTTAACTTTAATGACGGCATATGATAATTTTATCATCTCTTTGTTTTGTTTGATTGTACTATTCTTCCAATAATATCAAATCCTATATATCAATAACACATGCATCCACCAAATTAATCACCACTTTGAACACTGTATTTTCAAGCAATTATACTGAAAACATTGAAGTTGAAAATTTAAAATGTTCGTATAGATTATTATCACTGCTATATATATATATATATAATACTAAATTAACATTCAATTTCAAATCAATTCGAAAATCCATCTAAAAATTTTACGAGACACAATCGAATATTGATCGGGTTTAAAAAAGTCCACTCATCTAAATATGTGCACAACATTAAAATCAATTAGAATTCATTTTAAAGGTGATTTTGTATATAAAATATTAAAAATCTTTGAAAATTTTGAGTTTTTATAATTAATTTTTGTAAAATCAAACCTTAAATAATTAAAATAAAAATATTCTTTTTCCAATATATTATATAAATAAAAATATTTAAGTACGAAAATTTATTAAATTAATTAATTTTATTAAATTAAAAATATTATATTGCATAGACGAGTAAAACCGAACTTTTCCATAAATGGCCGAATTGATTCTTAATTATATCACTATAAAAAAAATTATTTTAGCAACGGAATCTAGCCGTTACTAAAAATTTTAGTAATTTGTAACGAATTTATTCGTAGTAATATCGATGGTTGCTAAAAAATTTAACAACAGAATATATTACCTTACTATATATAACAACGGAATTGTAACGGAATTTCCGTTTCTAGAATGATTATTTCAATTTTAGTAACGGAAAATTCTGTTACTAAATTTTTAATAACGAATAATTATGTCACTAAAATTTAACAACAATTCCTTTGTTAATCAGTTAAAATTTAGAAATGTAAAATTTTTCCGTCACTATTCCGTTACTATATAATGCATTTTTTGTAGTGTATTTATAGGTTAGAAAATTTTCTCGTAAGTTTGAACATGTTTCAAAACCTTAAAAAGTATGATCTGACGATTTTGACAGTTCTAATCTCAGTAAGACACCTCCAATACATTAATAAAGAACTCATTAAGTCAAATACTAAACAACGTAAATATAATAATATTTTAAAATTTCAAATACACATAAAATACAACAACAAAAAACCAAAATAGCTATCATGAAATATGATAAAAAAAATAATTGAAAATAATTATCTTTTATATATATCAAATAATAACTTTTTTCACACAATTGGTCCGACCCAGATGAAGATTCATGTTGGCCACATGATCTAATTTCTAAATTTTGTACGAGAAAGAATGTAGAAAAATAACATTTGTCTCAATTTTATAGTTGAGTCCTTAAAACTTCATTCAACTCAATTTAATGATTAAGTCTTGTATATATAATTTTATCAATATCAAACTTACATCTTCTTAATTATAGTGCTTAATTTTACATCATCTTACTATAGTATTTATCCTTATAGTAGTACCTGCTCTGTCGCAACATATATAACGCAATGCTTACTCCTTTTCCTTTTCTTCATTAGAACACTCAATACGTTTTTCTAGATATAGACCCATATAACTAATCATTTAACTGAAAGAGTTTAACGTGCACACTAACAATGTCATATTAAAAGTTATTCATTTTTTATAATTTTTATTTTAAATTATTATTATTTTATATTAAATAATATTAAATTATATACTAATCAAAATTAATAAAATTTTTATTAAAAATTTAATATTTATCTACGAAAAATGTCATATCGTTTGCATTCATATTAACATCACCCGCCGTGGGCAGGCTAACATTTTCGTTAACTGAACAGTACAAAAGTTCCAGAATCAAATTATATCATAATCCACAATATAATTTAATAATTCGATCCCTCAATTAAAACTTAAAATAGATAATTCGGGAATGCGATTTAATATTTCACTTTTGTGTTATACACTTCATGACCACAACTTTAATTTATTTTCCAATTTTAATTTTATATGTTTTAGTTTAATTCTATACTAGTATTATGATTTATTCCACTCGAATAAAATATATAATTATTTTTTAATATTTAATGTCACTTTTAGTTAATTTTTAGGATTAATAAATTCAAAATAAGATATATAATTTTAAAAAATTTATTTTTTCCTCAAATAATTGTTAATCATATATAATTCATAATATTATAACATATTTTTAATTTTTAAAATTTGATAGATATTGCATTTTGTTGATGCACTATTCAGAAATTTTTGGCATTCCAGCCTTTCAGATATACATATATTTAATTTCCAAAGTAAAAATAATAGTAAGAACATTGGTAATATTTCAATAATATCGAGGCCAAATTTGCAGTATATTACATATTACAGAAACTTAGATATATAAAATTATAAAGAAAAAGAAACGAAAATGGTCTCAAACGTTAGAAAAAACATAATGAGAAGTGAGAGGGTTGAAGACATGAGGTGCATTAGTCTCTATCAATTCCAACTGCCTTTTCAAGAGATGCATGTACACTATCCAATCCCCATTCCCTTTCACGCTCGGCATCGGCATCACGTATCCCGACTTCCCTCCCCACGGGAAGTCGTACGATCCAAACACCGCCCCACCCCACCCAAAGTCCATCTTCGCCACCGGGAAGTTCTGCCCCGACGACACCACCACCGCCGGCTCCTCCTCCGTCACCGTGGCGGCGTAAATCTTGGCCAGCGCCATCTCAGGGCGCCGCTCCTCCACCCAATCTATCAACCCGAGGAAATGCTCCTTCGTCACCGCCACCTGCAAGAACTCATGCACCTCCTTCGCCACCGAGCTTAACTGCTTCTCTCTCAAGTCCTTTATCTTCTTCTCCCCGAATGGGATCGAAAGGACGTTACCGAAATAGGGAGCGATGAGTTTGTGCCTCTTGTCGTCGCCGTCGATCAGTCTGCTTCTTCCGTCGACGACGATCCCTAGCCGGCAGAGGTTATCGCCGCCAGAATCTGCGCCGGAGACGACCATTTTCCAGAGGTATGCGCAGAAGGCCTCGAGCTTAGTTCTTCTTTTGTTCCCTTTGGAGTTGTCGGTGTTGGCCTCTTCTTGGAGCTCGGCGATGCGGTGGGCCTTGATGTAGTAGATTCGGCTGATGGCGGCGTCGCCGTCGTCGTGGTGTTGGGGCGGCGGCGGCGGTAGGGATGAGATGGTGACGAACATGTCGTCAACGGAAGGGTCGTAGGCGCCGGGTCGCCGGGGAAGGAGGAGGGAGCGGCGGAAGGACGGCGGCTGAGAGATTTGGTTTCCCCGCGCCATCTCCGCCCATGAAGTGAGGAACATGTTGGCGGAGTAGGCGTCCGCCACCTGATGAGCCACGCTGCACGCCACCACTACTCCGCCGCCTTTCATTTGGGTTACCTATATAGTGATGAAGCATATATATAGTTTAGTCTCCCTCCATGTTCAAATAGTCACCGTCAATCCATGTTAATTAGTTGAAGAGAAATATTTAGGCATGCATGCAATCAGATCAACCAACGTTAGAAGGAAGAAAGAAAGAAAATTTAAATTAAAGAACAACAAAGAAAAGGAAAAGATGACCTGAACGGCAAGAACGCGGCTGGTTCTGAGAGGCGGCATGAGGTTGGGTCGAACAGAGTGATCAGGGTTGTAGAGATTAAGATCCTCCAATGCAACGTCGGAAATCGCCTCAACGAAATCTACGCCGCTGTTGTTGCAGAGGAGCTCCGGTTCTCCGGCGGCGTTCTTCACTAGCTCTCCACTTAAGGCGTAATAGGAAACCAGAGTTTGAGACAAAGCCTTCTTGAGATTGGCGACAATCTGCGCAAAAGAGCAGTCATCTTCTGCTTCTTTGTATTTATAGCAGAAGAAAACACCAAAGTCCACCGGAGGCAACAGAAAGTCGAGGTTCGAAAGCGCAAGCCAGTGGTCCTGCATCGGCACCGCCGCCGCCACCACCACACTTTTCTTCACCATCACCTCGAAATCTTTTTTCAAGCACATTTTGTTTTCTTTGGTGAGTAGTGTGGTTTTGGTAGGAGAGTAGGTTTGAAAAGGGAGGAGACTATTGTTATTCATGTAGATGGATTGTGTGTGCTATTGCGTTAAAGATTTCCTCCATGAACATTATATTTATAGTGGGAAGGAAGGAAGGAAGGAAGGAAAGAGCTTAAAATAGTAGGCGATAGAATTGAGATAGCAGTGTAGAGGAAGGTGGTACGGTTGATGCATGTGATCGTCACACCTAATAGCATTATAGTACTAATACTACTAGTCTAGTCTATTACATACATACGTACATTCATTCGACTTACCTCTTACTTTCAACTAAATTAAAGTTTATAATTAGTCGTGTCTCGTCTCACCTACGATTTATTATTTCTTATTTAATTAAGATTCATATACCGATTAATGACCACTCAGATTTAAAAAGAAAACTGATATATATATATAGCTAGTGTGTCCGAATAGCAACACTCTGTATCTAAATCTGGTTAATTTAACACGCACATATTATGTATTCCCTCTAGAATCATTTGATTAAAATGCTACACCCATTTGAATATAAAATGCCTCTAATTTGATGGGACGAGGGAGTAATATATATCACCTTTGAAGGTTTTATTTTTTGTGTATAATTTTTCACAATTTTAACATTGGTTTTGACGTTATAAATATCGAATATGTTGTAAATTAGTGTTTCACAATATGAAGCTCAACAGAGCAGGAGTTTCTTTTCCTATATAAATCAAATAGTATATATTAATTAACATATGTACATATAATTTTTTTTAGAATAAAGAAAATTTTATTAAACAAAAGGCATAAGTCATGCCTCATAGTACAGTAGCAAACCACAGCAACACTCAAAGAACAGAAAAATTGAAAATAGATAATAAAAAAAATATGTCACATTTGTGACCATTAATCATTTCGATGTGCAAAAATAATAGCGTTACATTAACTCTTCAGACAATTGTGCAAAATATGGACTAGTTCCTAATTAATTAGTTTTCTTGCAAGATTTGAACTTCACCAAAAAAATATAATAAATATAAACAAGATAGATCCTAGTTTCTGGCTAATTGATTTATTCCTAAAAACATAATTCCTGGGAGAAGTTGCACCTAATCACATGAACTATTCAAACAAATTAAGAGCCACTGGACAATGTTTCTAAAATATCATTTTGAATATATTAATTTATCAGATTGAATATTGGCTATTACTATTTATAGCATTAACAAGTTGTGCACTCATGAGTATAATGAGTCAAAGGTTTGATTATATCCGGATTTAACACAAAATTGTCGATAATAATAGAGTTTTTAAATACATGAATTGAAATCCGGCCTCATTTACAATGTTTGAGCTGAACTTGAACTTTCAAATATTCAAACGAGTCGGATTCGAGTTTGACTATATTTGATTTAGTTGGAATCGATTACATTTACAACCCCACATATGAGTTTCCGACTCGATCGATCAAATCTACATGAACATTCCATATCTGCAATAAATGTTGATTTAAATGGCAGTATCGTATAACATTAATCGATCACTAACAAGTAACAACTTATGAAAATACTAAAAATAGCCGACGTTTTGAATGATAGCTAGAATTGTAATTGAACGTATGTTTGAATAAGTTTTCTTTATGGTTAACTAAAAATAAATTTTAACTATTAATTAATCATTTGAACCAATGGTACATATTACTCCTTCCGTCCAATATTCATGATTTTTTTTATTTCGTGATGTTCCAATATTGTTGTCCCCCTTTTCAAATTAAATGGTAAAAAATTAGTAAGAGCTCCTTATTTATCGGTCTGCATGCCGGAAACAAATGGGTTAAGAATATTGGGACAAAGTGAGTAAAAGATAATGTTCAATTCGTATGTATTTTAGTTAAAATATATTATGCAGATAATGTTCGTATGTATTTTAGTTAAAATATATTATGCCTTGAAATATGAAATTTGTTATTCTACATGCATTATCTAATATTTTTAGAAAATATATCTAAAATTATTTTCTTTTATTTTTTATATAAAATATATATTTTCGATTATAATTTATTGATTAGGATATAGTTTTTATTAAATAAATAATAATAATAAATAAGATAATATAATATAAAATTACTTCAAAAATAAATTATTTACTATATATTAAGATTTATTTAGCAAAAAAATGGAGGATTCCATAATTTAGATTTATTTAAAAAAAGAATGGAGTATGCATAATTTAAGGATTTTGTAAGTTATAAATCTAAACAGAAAAATAATTAATTGTATCCATTGATAAACAATTATGGATGTCTTTAGTTAACAAACACATTTATTTTCAGTAGAATATGTTGGGAAATATTTTAAGTGTTTTGATTCAGATTTCAATACCTCACCTGAAAGATGTTATAAGACCAATACTGAATCTTAGTGTTTTAAGAACTCACTTGTTAGAGAGTTCAAATTTTCAGGTACACTGAAGGATGTTTCCACTGAAGATTCAAGACTGCCCAAAACTGAAGGACCTTCTCCACTGAAGTATGTCCTGAAGTTTTGAAGATGAAGCTAGAAGCCAAGTCCCTGCCAAACTGAAGTCCAGTACTGAAGGTCAACCTGAAGATCTAACTAAGACCAGTACTGACTGTTCGCACTGAAGTGAAGACTGAAGTCTCCAACTGAAGTCTGCACTGAAGCCTCAACTGAAGTTTTCACTGAGAATAAGCCTAGCTCGTAGGCATTTCCTTTTATGGCAAAAATCTCGGTAGGTAAACAAGATCTTTTTGCAGACTCCATAAATGGCAAAAAGGACGAAGACTCCAACGGGAAGAATTCAAATTCAAAGCTCTATCTCACAACGGCTATATCCTTGAGAGAGCAGTATAAATACCCCGATGCTTCAAACGCTTCAAACACCGGTTACCCTGCTATCAAGTTACCATCGCTACTTCTGCTCTCAAGCTTTCAAGCAATCTACTTCAGAACACACTCAAAACTTTCAGTTCTTATCTCTTAGTGTTCATAGCGATTCATTTGTAACCGAAGAACAATCATAGCATTAGATTTAGCTCTAAGCTAGTAGTGATCAGTTTGACTGTAAATCCAACCTTCACGGTTGATCACTGTAAGATTGTTAACTCTCCATTAAGTTGGAAACCCTCGACTAACATCGAGTACTCGTGGACGTAGGAGTTTTTATCTCCGAACCACGCAAACCAAACATCTGTCTCTCTATCATTTAATTTCAGTATTCCTTATTTATTATATTATCATCAACTGAATATTGATTAAGTGAAAAGAGAAAGATAACATTAAGTTTTCTGAAAACAAACGAGTAAAGATTTAAATCCACCACATTCCGCACACTTAAGTTATTAGTCCATCAGCTAAACACTAAGTGTAGACTGAAGGATTCCTAACTGAAAGTACAACTCTACACTGAAGTTCCTCCCTTCAGTTCAGGAGCACAAAAGTTTTAATTTAACAAAAACTGACTGGTGTATTCCCCCCCCATACACTCAGTTAAACTCGTTTCGGGACCAACAGAATATATTTACTCGCGCTTATATTACATTACATTATTATTATTGTTATTGTTAGGTGCGAGCCAGGCAGCAATTAATCAATAATTTGTTTTAAAACCATTTTTTCAATCGTTGACTTAATTTTGTTTTGTTAATTAATCATTTAATTAAACTCTTTTACTCCTTATATGGTTCTTAAGTAATTGAAAGTTAATTATTAACTAACAATAACCGCTGAGAGGTTACGAAGACGAATTCAACCAACATCTTCATATCGATATTTTGGTACTTACAGTGAATGATAGGAACGTCTATAGAAAACAATAACTTGCTTAAGTTAGAATAATATACATTAATTAATGTATATGTATAAATAGGGACCTTATCGAAAGTCAAATTAAATTAACCACCTGGACTTAAGAATGTATTAATTAATTTGGTAATAGTACTGTAGATTGAGATATAGCACTCATGTGTTCAATTCTCACCAACTTTTCTACATTTGTTTCCAAAGTCTTAGATTACTAAAAACAGTCAAAATTTTGTCTATTTACTCATTTGTGTTCACAACACGTTAAATATATATATTTTTCCTACACTTATTTAATTTTTGAAACAATGTTTTCAAGATACATAATGTTTTCTTATTTTCGGGTTTAATATACCTAAGTTTTAATTGAACACAAAAATAAAATACTACCTCTGTCCCAAATGATTTTTTTTGGCACATAAATTTTAAAAAATGAATAATTGTTTGTAATAAAATGATTTGTGAGTTGTTTAACAAAATTTTATTATAAAAAATAATTTATTTTAATTACGATGCTCTAAATAGAAATACGTCTTATCTGAATCAAGACGGATGAAGTACATTTAATTTCTTTCATTGAGTCTAAATTTGTGTTGGATATAGTGATACTGCTGGCAATTGCCTCCACCAATTCAAATTTTTGTTTAGGTGATATTGTAACTTGGGAGAGAAAATAAGAAATTAAAAGGTTGCATATTATGATATATTTATATCAATAAAAAAATCATGATATAAATAAAAAAATAAAAAATATTGTGTATTTAAATGTCACTATCCCATAGTTTTACCAACTCCTCGACTGCAATTGGATCATTTTACCTATTCTCAACCACTTATAATTATGTTTACCAAATTTCATTATTTAGATTCGTGCAGAAAACTTTATTATAATATGAAAGCTAAATTGCTACTGTAACGAATTGAAAAGAATGGCCTTGCAAAAAGTCTGATAATGAATTATCGATATTCGTCAAATTAAGGATTGAAACGTTCCCTAGCAAACTCGATCTTGCTACATAACTAAATAAGTTCAGGGTAAAAAAATGTTGGTGAAATAAAGTTCTTAGAGAAAAAATTTGCAATTAATATTTCGGATATATATGACCACTTCACCGTTTGCGGTGGCACAACTTAATGTTCACACGTCTGATGTGGCATAATATAATTTTTGTATTTTTATTATTTTTAATTATTTTGTATGAAGTATGATACATCGTTCGCGACCCCTATCGCGCTCCGGGTGGATGTGCACTTCTTTTCGGATATATGATCAATGCAGTGATGTTTTTAAACATAAAATATATAATAGGAAGTATATATCGAAAGAAAGAGGAAAATTTTTCCATGGCTGCCGCACGGCGCGGAGATGTCTTTAAAAAAAATTAATGGTGATCTAATTAATTCCAAACTATAATCAGTTAGGCGTTGACTACTAAATTCTAATAAGAGTTTGATTAAATCTCAAAAATAATTAATCAAATTTTAATCATGATGAGTTACTAAATTCAAACAGGTCTAGAGGTGGACGCAATGATGTATTTAAAAATATGTGCTGAACCTGAATGGAGTAAGAATTCAAAATCCAAAAATACAAAAGATTAAAAAATTATAAGTGATTATATATATTGGCCTGGAAGTGGTTGGAGCTGCTCCAGTCCCCCCTGCCTCCACCACATCCATGTTTTATTTTATTTTTTTATAATTTTGCATGAAAAAATCTACTTTAAAATTTAAGTATGTGTCCCATATAATATTTTACGTTAAATGATAGAGTATACTAATTATTCTTGTTTCCATTTTAGTAATTTTCTTATTAGAACCAACATTATATATGTATGTGTGAATGAATTCACATGGAAAGATATTCATATGTATATATATGAAGTAAAAATAATACATTTTGTTTATTATTCTGCATTTTGTTATCAGTACATGATTATGATAATGTTATATGATGCATTATAATTTATGTTGAATTTTTATATATAATATGATGTATTATGAATGTTGACAGTAAATTTTGAAATAATCAATATATGTTTCAAATGTGTTCTTGTTTCTTTATGAATTTTTTACCTTCTACTTTATAGGTCATCCATATATGTATATTGTTCAACCTAAAACATGTGTTTAGTTCTCGCAATTAAATGAGGCCTATAACGTAATAAACTGATCCTAGTCGTATCTCAAGGAAAGCTTAGCATAATTTCATAATTCAAGTGCTACAGATTAAACATTAAAGGGTCATAAACATTCTATCAAGATGTAAACATATAGATAACTAAAGACATAAACCGATAATTAAACTAAATTGATGGAATCCGAAATTAAGGCTCTAGGGTATAAACATTCACGTGGATCATCACATGCTCGATTATTCATGCATTCATTCGTCCAACTAGAATTCTTAAAAGCTATCTAATTACTAACTTTCGTATTGACAATTATATTGTGACTCCAACTCTCGTATTTAAGCCACACCATCAAAAACTCAAGATAACAAATGAATACTCGGTTAATACGTTTCCGATTACAACCGATATTGATTGGACTTTGATCCGACACAAGGATTGTCTCTCAACCTCAATTTACGTCTAATGAATTGCAACGGTGATCAATCGGTACAATTAAATAAGCATAATCCAAACTGCGAATATGAATAATGATAACATCAATAATCAACAAGAAATTCAACCCTAGTGGAGATTCAACCTACACAATACATTCATACAATCATAAACAAGAAATCAAATAAAGAAACTTACTATGATTACACTACTTGGATGGAGAGGTTGATCTCCACCTTAATCCATCTTCCAAAAGTCTTAGAATACAATACTAATGTTCTAGAGAGATATATATGAAAATACACCAATGTTCCTCTTTAAATCGCGTCCAAAACTGCCAAGTTAACGGGCCCAGCGACCGCTGATTAGCTAGCGGTCTCTGGGGAGCACTCTCTGAATTTCTGAAATTCTGCACTCCAGCGACCGCTGACCTATGCAAAATGCAAAATTTTGGAAAATATAGAATTGAAGCTCGTCTCGATAGGAGTCCGTAGCTACAAACGGATCCAAATTTAGAGTTGTAACGAAGGAGAACGAGCCAAAACAAAATTGTTGCGCAAGACGTAACGATTTCGCATATGGTCATGCTCTCGCGTTCTTTCTCCTCTCGTTTTTTGCCCGTAACTTCTAGCAAACTCCCGTTCGGTTTACTCGGCTTCGCTCCGCTTAGCATCTTCAGCATTTACGGCATCATTTCAGCTCACATTAACTCATTTTCGTCATCCTACATCCAAAACAATAACAAACAAAATCCAACATAAACACGAACTAAAAGACACCAAACCGACTCCAACTAAAGTGAAACACGACCAAATATGAACCAAAAACACACATAAAAACAACCTATATATATATATATATATATTAATTTAAGAGAAAATATTTTTACATGATTATAATAATATTGATCTTTAGTCATGGGTGCTTAGTTCACCAGGTCCACAAAACAAGATATTGCCTCAAATTGGTTAAATTCTTACCCAAAGCACACTAGTTTTCGTTATATGTGCCGAAAAGAATTGTCTCATTTATCTGTCCGAGTATTAAATTAAAATTCCATTATGATTCTTCTTTCAACATTTCACAACCACTAGTTCGAAAATAGTGTAGTCGTTCTTTTAAGCTGAAAGTTGGATGATGTTTCCAAGTTGGGTGAACCTCTCTGGTAATATTAATTATTAGTATATTCAATCGGTAAACTGCAGTGGAAAAAATTACTCCCTAACAACGCTTGCATCATTATGTGAGAATATTAGTGGTTATTTGATTTAGACTCCCATACTGTCGTTGGTAAGAAAATTAAATGTCAATAAAGTATATAGTGATCAAATGTTTTTTCAAAAGTTTTCACAATTGCCGAATTTATTGAATCAGTTCCCCAAATAATGTATATGCATGTTGGGAATTGTAGGTCAAACAATACGAATTAATAAAATATCCCCTTAAAAGAAAATATGAAATCACAGAACCTAAATTTTGTTAAAGTATAATCTTTCTAGAACTGTAAATATTTTAAGAATAAATTTATAAGTACTTAGAGATGTTTAGTCGAAAATTTGGATCTGATTTTATTAGGGCCCAAAAGAAAAGCTTAACAAACGGATACAGAATAATTGATTTTACTCCAATCTACATTCTTTAGTTTGCCCTTGAATCAACCCACTTTGTAATAAAATGTGACAATATCTACGTGGACAAAATAAACATTCATAAAATATCAACGAGCTTCCACTTGCGACACTGTCAAGTGATTCACAGAGCAGATTTCAGCTTTGTTCTCTTCTTGGCCTGCTTTAGAAGTGCCACCAATGCTGAATGCAGGATGCTGAGGTGACTCGATTGCCCTATCGTTGTTATTTAACATGGCAACAACATCCGACATTAGGGGACGATCATCTGCATTTTCTTGAACGCACAATAAACCAATCTTTATGTATCTTAATGCAGCTGCAGCTGCAGATGATGATGCTGTGATTTCCAGATTTGGATCAACTAGCCCTAGCCCTCTTTCTTGCTTCCACAAATTCCAAGCCTAAATCCAATAATGTAATTGTCAATGTGTAGAATTAGTGATCAGAAGTCAAGCATTAATCAAGACTTACATATTCAAGAAGACTAAGACGGTCAGAGCCATAAAAGGCAGAGATGGGTTTTCCGGTGATGATCTCAAGCATCAGTACTCCAAAAGAGTAGACATCAGACTTTACAGAGAAAACTCCTTTCATTGCATATTCTGGTGACATATAACCACTGCACGAGTAAATATGATCAGTAAGTTATACAATACAGAGATCATTAAACCTGAGAAATATAATCTGTTATTGCTTCACTTACTAAGTTCCAACAATCCGTTTAGTATTTGCACGCGAGTCGTTTCCTCCAAAGATTCTAGCCATGCCAAAATCGGAGATTTTAGGGTTCATCTCTGCATCTAATAGTATGTTACTAGCTTTAAGATCCCTATGAACCATTCTTAGCCGCGAATGATGGTGTAGATACAGAAGCCCTTGCGCAATGCCTTCAATTATCTCTACTCTCCTTTTCCAGTCTAGTACCTCTTTCTTCTCCAACTCTGCAGTCTATTTGTTAGAATCTGAACATTTGTTGCAAAAAATTGACATAGGATGAGAATATTTATGAAATGACAAACCAAAAAGGAGAACATCCAAGCTTTTGTTAGGCATGTATTCATAGACTAATATGTTCTCATCATTTTCTGTACAATATCCTAAAATCCCAACAAGATTTCTGTGCTGGAGTTTGGCAATTAGTTCTGTCTCATTTCTGAACTCCTCTAGTCCTTGTCCAGAACTCCTAGAAAGCCTTTTAACTGCTACAAACTGTCCACTAATCAATTCTCCCTGCAATAGAGGCAATTACTAGAGGATAAGAACACAATGAGGTGGATCATTGAAAGAAGCCATTGATGCATAACTATTACCTTATAAACAGGTCCAAAGCCACCTTCTCCTAACTTGTTATCACTGGAGAAGTTATTAGTTGCTGCGACTATGCTAGAGAAACTGAAGATTGGCAGCTCATAGTGGCTGTTTCTCTCTGCTATGCGACCATTTGGATTCAAATCGAGTAGTAACAGATTTTGATTAACTCCCCCAAAGACTGTAAAGAGCTACTAATCAACTCACAGATAACTACATATGATACAATCAACAATAGGATAGAGTAGTATTATACCGTTTCTTTTGATGTTTGGCCATAGATAACAAAAGCAAAGAGAGAAAACAACCACTGTAACAGTTAAGGGAACAGCTAAAGCCAAAACAAGTCTTCTCCTTCCTAACAAATATAGAACACAATCAACATACACACACAAACATGATATACGTGAGTGATACGATAAATGGAGATGAAACCCGAGCACCTTTCTTCCCCACGTCATCGCCGGACTCCATTCTGAGATAAAGATCAGCTCCTGAAGAATGGTTCTGAAATCTTTCCAAATCCATCAATTCCCCCTTAAACAACAAGCATTCACCTTCCCCTCCACTACTATTAGCATAAGCAGAGCAAGTGCAATCAGCAAGGCACAAAGATTCACATTCACCACCATTACTATTACTAACATTTATGGATTCTGGGCTCCCACGCCATGTAACGTAGCTGACCTTCGCAAACACTGTCTTATCCTTCTCACACTGCAAACCTCTCTCTCTCATACACCCATTTGAAAAATCGAACAAATCCCAATCTCGTTGAAGTCGTGGTACAAACCCCTCAAGACATCTACATGCAGGAGCGTAATTCACGTCGCAAATCGCATTAGCCCCACAAACTACATAACTTGTGCAAAAATTGGGATCTGAAGGCTGAACCGCCAGTGTAAACCAATTCCGATTTGCCTCCGACCACACGTAGTGATACAATATGCCGTCAGAGTGCAACATTATTCTAACATTGATCAATTCATTCCCAACATCGTACGTCACAAATTCGGCGTCGTCTCTTGAAACGTAGGTGAAGTTGTACAAATCGCTGTTATCCGGGAGCGAAGCGAAACCGCCGTTTCTCCAAGCGCCGCTCCTCCAAATTGTTTCCGAGTCGTTCTTCCTCAAGACAACTTCACCGCCGCTGCTGCTATTTGTATTGAGTTCTAACGAGTAGCTCCCCGTGCCCGGATCATCACCGTTCCTCCAAGAAACGAGCTTTGCTTCTCCCGATTTGAGAACTCCGATGGTTCCGCCGGGAAGCCATGTGCCCGATGGGTGGTCGAAGCTCTGCCACAGGGTGGCGGAAGAGTTTCGAAGACGGAAGTTTCCGGTGTCGAGAAGCACCGCCTCAGTAGCTTGTGAAGATGCTGCTGCTGTCCAAATTATTTGGGAGTTAACCACGAGGTTGAGATTGGCGTTGCCTAGTACGAGGCGTGAAGTGTTGTAGAGAGATGGAGGGATGGGGTGGTCTCTGTTGGCAACCCAAACGGCTTGAAATGGTATGCCGCCGTACCATATTCCGATATAATGGTTGCCAGAATCAGCTGGAGAGAAGAATCCCAGTTCAAATTTGCCTTTTTCGGAGAGTATGGTTTGGTTTGGGTAGAGGGATTGGCCAGTTGAAATAGTGTCTGAGCCGTTGCAAGTGGAAATCAATGAGGAAAAGAAGGAACAGATGAAGAGGAATTCAAGAGAGGTTGATGTTGCCATTTTGCATCCTAAAATAAAGCATTGAATTTTGATGATTATGAGATTTTATGGGGGTGGAATTCCGATTGTCATTTTGTGTGATGTTACTTGTGGAGAAATAAAATAGTGGCACCTGGCAATTAATTTAGTGAGGAGAGTCAAATTTGAACTATCTAGTCTTGGTTGAAATTTAGTTCCAATTAATGTAAGACACTTGGTCTGAAAAGGCAATGCATTATGAGATCATCATTCAATATATTGAATAGACATATATTTTACAATAATGGTGAATAAAATTTTCACAATAAAATACGTATTTTTACTAATGTTGCAAAATATTGTAAGTATGTGTATTTTTTTTTAAACACCAGTAACATCTTTCAAGAATTATTGAATAGACATATATTTGTTGCAATGCCTCCACAAGTGGTATGTTGATATGCCTTCTATAATATCTCAATGGAATTGAAGAAAGTAAACAATTTTATTTATGAAGTTATCATGATCATTACAAATATACTTGAAATCATCATCACATATACGAGACATTCAAACTGGTGGCGAAGCAGTTCCTATAGCTAGTTAATAATTTCCCAATAGTGAACGCAGGATGGCGAGGTGATTCTATTATTGTTTCTTTGTGTATGTCAAAGTAACAAAAGATGATGAAGAAAAGGGAAAAATACACAAGAAAATATCTTAATTGATGACACTACACTGCGCAGTTAAGGCACATGAAGAAATTGCAGGAAGAACAATGGAATCCACGCTGATCAATACACTGCGCAGTTAAGACACATGAAGAAATTGCAGGAAGAACAATGGAATCCACGCTGATCAACATTAATCTCTCCATACACTCTCTGTCTGCAAACGTCGCATCGCAGCTTGGTAGAGAGAATTTGGAAGGTAAGACGGTGAGGGTGAACATCGACATCAAATTCATATTCGCTCCCAAACTTGAAGTTTCGAAACTCGCCAGACGTAACAGGAAAGCACCTGGGATGAAATGAGGTATCACAGTCGCGGCAGTGATACATCCACTCCTTGGGATTCATCTCTCTTTCGCAGGCATCACAGTAGAATTCACCGGGATGGTTAAGATGGGCGTCGTACCTCAGCGGCAACGGGTGCTTATCTCCTTCATGCCTATTCAGAGGTGGCAGCAGAGCGCATTCATTGCACATTGTGAAATCACAGCTGCCGCAATTGTAGAACATGCCGCCATATAAGCGGTAGCCGCATCCACCACAGTAGCCTCGCCTTATATTTGGGATGATCTCTGCTTGCGGAATCATCTTGGAGTGAAGAAGGTGTTGTGGATGAGTTTCGTGTTTGATGATGTTGGGGAGTGAAGCACACTTTATATCTGCTTTGAAGTCGCATTCTGTACAATCGTAGAACAACCCATTTGAAGAGAAATCACAGATGATGCATTGTCTCCAAAATGAGAACTTGAAAGTTGAACTGAGGATTAATTTGTGATCATCTGTGTGGAGTGGATGAGAGGAGAGCTCGGCCGGTAAGTTGAAGCATGCCAGGTGAAGAAAGTATTTGCATTCACTACAACTCATATAATACTTGTCAGCATCAGCATCTGAAGATGAAGATATAGGCACGGTGCACCCATCACATACTAAGTCTGTTTTTTGTCCGTGCTCAAGATCATCATCATCCTCATTGTTGCCATCATCATTGAAAATTTCTACTAAACTCAGTTGATGAGGGTGATCGTAAAATGTGTATTTCTGGTCATCATGAGGTATCACTGTTAGCTCTCCTCTTTCTCTAACAACAAATGGTTTAATTAGCTCTTCGTACGCGTTGTTTATCGGAAATCGGGTACAATCTTCACCACCCTCTGCATTTTCACTATCAAGCATGCATGCATGATTAACGTACACATTAATTCAAAATAAAAATAAAATAAAATAATTGAAGTTACATATTGATGATGATATCGATCGATCTTACGAGGTGGTGGGGTGAGGAGGAGATAGGGCGCACTTGAGATGAGCAACATATCTGCAAATTTGACAGTGATAAACCCAGCGATTGAGAACGAGATGTTTGGTGCACACGTCACACATGTACAAGAACTTGGCATATTCTGTAGGGAGATAAAAGGCAAGGGAGAGAGGATGGTGGTGGTGGTGGCGGAAGTCCATAATGATGGGCAAGGCAGCACAACGCTCGTGAATCCAATACTCACAAGCCACGCACACGTATGATCTCCCTCTCTCCATAGTGCCACAAGCATCGCACTTGAACAAATGCCTTTTCCTCAACAGAGTGAGTTCATGCTCGGGGTGACTCGGGTGCTGCATGCGCATCTGCTCGTCACCGATGCACTTCACGCCCATGGCGGGGGTGCATTTCAGGTGGATATGGAAGTTACAAGTAGAAACAGTGCAGTAGTAGCCGATTCCGGACATTGTGGATTGACAGATTGCGCATGCTTGTAATAAGTCGCCCTGTTTTTGGATGAGCGTGTGGTCAAGAGGGTGTGCAGGGTGGGTGATCTGGTAGGGCATTTCTGCGCATTCTTGATGTAGTATTTTTTCATTACCGCATTGCTTGCATGCGTAGGCCTCCTCTTCGCAGAAGTATCTCCGACACCCAAGACAGCAATCTCCCTTGTCGTTTTTGATGAGAAAGAGAGGATGTTCATGGATGAAATGATTAATACTCACCTCTTCCTCTTCCTCCTCATCCTCCATCTCCTTCATCACCACTCTTTCTTTCTTGCTCATTTGCTCTTATTACCAAACTATACAGAATTGGAACTATATCATCAACTATGGAAGAAGTTCATTGACATCCTCTTTTAGTTCTAAGAAATTATCATACAACTTCAAATATGAGGAAAGGATATATTCCAAGAAATTATGAGTCCTATAATTATCTTTCCCTTTTTGCTTTTGCTTTTGCTTTTACTTTGTTTCTAAAGAGAGAATGATCATGATATAGTTGGAAACTTCATTCTTTTCCTGGTATTTTCTACTTGTACTTGAAGGATCTAGGTCATGAAAATTTTAAAGCTGATGGATAGATTTGATTTAAATCTAAAATTAGTACGTAAATTTCAAGTTTGAATCTGAAATTTTATTATTAAACTTCAGATTTGGTCTATATTGGGTTATGTGTTTGTATCTTATAACTATATTAATATATCACCACATCCTTCCACGAATTTGTTACTCATTTTGACTTGGCATATGTCTTAATAAAACACTCCATTTAAGTTAGAACTATATTGGGTATTAAGTCAAAATGGTGTAGTTGCATTAAAAAGAAAAGTATTATTTTTAAATTGGGTATTTGATTATTAGAGTAATGATCTAAAATATTTGATTGGGTATTTGATATTCGAACTTTAAATGGTTAGGAGTATATACATTTTGGTAAATTTCTACTACATGTATCCAAAATTTTAAGAAGTGTATTCAATTCGAACCATATAGACAATCCTAATATCATTAAACAGAAATATGAATTCTGGATATAGAAATTCGAACCATATAGACAATCCTAATATCATATGAACTATTTTAACGTTATTTTTAAAAACATATTTAGTGTCTGGATATAGAAATATGAATTCTTAAATTCATCGAATTTGGGTATAACATAAATGTGGATAAGGACTTGATATAGACAAAAGATAAAATGGAATGAATCTATATCTAAACAGAATAGATTTCCTTATATGATTACAATTGGTTTAAGACAATTGAATATAGTTGGAAAAACCTTAACGGGCTTCCATATACGAGACAGTCAAACTGTTAGCTGAGCACATCTCTACTTTACCCATTGATCTCCCAACTGGGGACGCAGGATTCCCTGGCGATCCAATTCTAGTTTCTTCTTTATTTAACATCCCAACCACATCCGACATTAGAGGCCTATCTGCTGCCTTTTCTTGAACGCACAATAAACCGATCTTGATGTATCTCAATGCACCAGAAGATGGTGCAGCTAAAATGGGATCCACTATCTCAACCACTCTTTCTTGCTTCCACATATTCCATGCCTAAAACACCCCACCCAAAATATCAGAATTGAAACCCTTTTCATGATTTATAGCAAATAGTAACTTAAGTTGAAATGAGGACTCACGTATCCAAGGAGACTAAGATATTCAGAACCATAAAAATCTGTGTTCCTCTTTCCACTGATAATCTCTAGCATCAGTACTCCAAAGGCGAACACGTCTGACTTCAATGAGAAACGCCCTTCAATGGCGTATTCTGGCGACATATAACCACTGCATTTCAATACAAAAACGAAGTTACTTAGTGAGAGAGTATGACCATGTCGTCTATGGATGTTGCATTTTCACTTACTAAGTCCCAACGATTCGTTTAGTATTCGCTTGCAAGTCGTCTCCTCTAAAAATTCTTGCCATGCCAAAATCTGAGATTTTGGGATTCATCTCTGCGTCTAGTAAAATATTACTAGCTTTTAGATCTCTGTGAACTATTCTGAGTCGTGAATAATGATGGAGATACAGTAGTCCTTGAGCTATGCCTTCGATGATATGAATGCGACTCTTCCAGTTCAGCAGGGATTTCTTCGATGGATCTGCATTCAATGAACATAAAGCTATGCATCAGATTTAGCAGGTGAAATGGCTAACTTATCTAGAAGAGAAATAACAATAAGAACGCTGGTAAGTTGAGCAACCAAAAAGGAAAAAGTCCAAGCTCTTGTTGGGCATGTACTCATAGACTAATATCTTCTCCTCATTTTCAACGCAGCATCCTAAGATCCTGATAAAGTTAAAGCAAACTTGCAGTAAAGCATGGTGAAGACTATAATGTAAAGAAGGTAAAGCCTTTCATTAATAAACAAAGCTCCAAGATACAAGAAAGCTGCATAGCAGCCTATGCTATTTATAGAGCAAAAGGAAACCCTACTCTAACGTCTAGAATTATCCAGCTGTGTCCAGATTGATTCCATACTCTCCAATTGAACAATAACACCTGGCATGCTTACATGGCATGTGACTCATCATTGTGCTCCAGTGATAATCGAACACGTGAGTTGGGTAATGAAACAGTACTATCATGCAAACCATGTATAGTAGCAGTAGCTTGATTAACCAATGGGTTATCTCTATCATACCCCCTCAATTCGAGCGAGCCGAGAGATAAAACGTTAAGTTTATTTTTGAGGCGAGTGAAGAATTGAAGACCCAAAGGTTTGGTGAAGATGTCCGCCACTTGATCAAGAGAAGGAACATGACGTACATGAAGATCTTGTCGAGCTATCTTCTCTCGCACAAAATGAATGTCAAGCTCGATGTGCTTCGTTCTAGCATGAAGAACAGGATTAGATGCAAGGGCGATGGCACTGGAGTTGTCGACCCAAAGAACCGGTGTGGAAGCAATTGGGAAGCCAATCTCAGTAAGAATAGCCTTTAACCAAAGAACATCCATAGCAGCAGTAGCAAGGCTGCGGTATTCCGCCTCCGTACTCGAACGAGAAACCACAGGTTGTTTCTTCGAAGCCCAAGTGACAAGATTACCTCCAAAGAATAAGCATTTCCCGGAAGTGGAACGTCGATCATCAATATCAGAAGCCCAATCCGAATCAGAGAAACCAACTATGTTAAAATGATCATTACGCACCATATGAATCCCATGATCTAAAGAACCAGCAACAAAACGAAGTATACGTTTCACTGCACGCCAATGAGGTTCAAGAGGCTTAGACATGTACTGACTGACCTTATTGACGGCAAAAGAAAGCTCCGGGCGTGAGATAGTGAGGTACTGAAGTGCACCAACAATGCGTCTGTAAAGAGTGGGATCTAAGACTGGACTGCCTTCAGATTTCGAGAGTCGGAGATTAGAGACCATTGGTGTAGGACTAGGAGAAGCATTGCTCATATTAGCCTTAGACAAAATATCCAAAGCATATTGTTTCTGATGCATATGCAAGCCACTCGTCGTACGATTCAATTCCAAACCCAAAAAATGATGAACAAAACCCAAGTTTTTCAAGGAAAAGACCTTGTTCAATCTGGTAATGAGAGAAGAAATGGCAAGAGAGCTGCTCCCAGTGACCAAAATATCGTCAACATAGACAAGTAGATAAATAGGATCAGGACCTTTAGTGTAGAAAAAAGAGTGATCTGCTTTGGACTGAAGAAAACCAAGATGTAGCAAGGCAGTAGAGAATGTTAAAGTTAAAGCAAACTCCTCCACTTCTACTCCACTCACTGCTCCCATTTCTTTTCCTTCTTCTTCAGCTCTGATACCATGATAAAGTTAAAGCAAACTTGCAGTAAAGCATGGTGAAGACTATAATGTAAAGAAGGTAAAGCCTTTCATTAATAAACAAAGCTCCAAGATACAAGAAAGCTGCATAGCAGCCTATGCTATTTATAGAGCAAAAGGAAACCCTACTCTAACGTCTAGAATTATCCAGCTGTGTCCAGATTGATTCCATACTCTCCAATTGAACAATAACACCTGGCATGCTTACATGGCATGTGACTCATCATTGTGCTCCAGTGATAATCGAACACGTGAGTTGGGTAATGAAACAGTACTATCATGCAAACCATGTATAGTAGCAGTAGCTTGATTAACCAATGGGTTATCTCTATCAGATCCCAACAAGATTTATGTGCTGGAGTTTTGCTATAAGTTCTATCTCATTCTTGAACTCTTCGAGCCCTTGTCCTGACGTTCTTGAAAGCTTCTTCACCGCTACAAACTGTCCATTTGCTACTTCAGCCTGAAATGAAGGCAATATAGGACTAGTTCACAATATGTGTCA
This sequence comes from Leonotis leonurus, assembly GCA_026898415.1. Lineage (NCBI taxonomy): Eukaryota > Viridiplantae > Streptophyta > Magnoliopsida > Lamiales > Lamiaceae > Leonotis > Leonotis leonurus. The sequence goes on along the minus strand of JAPKLX010000019.1, from coordinate 604,398 downwards.
ATCATCGAAGTAGAGCCATGTGATAATCACCATATCATGTGTACATTTCAAAGAAACCTTTTTGCATAACAAGAATTACCTTGTAGACAGGTCCAAAACCACCCTCTCCTAACTTACTCAAGGGGGAAAAGTTGTTAGTTGAGGCTGATATACTATCAAAACTGAAAAGTGGCAGCTCATACTCATTGCTTTGATCCTCTCCCTCTATGTTTCTAACTGAAGTGCGTGTGTCGTATGCTGGAACATATGCCTTTAAGTCGCGTGGCAATGCATTTTTATGCGATTTTCTGGGCTCTAATATGCAAAGAGAATATTGTATGATCTAAGATGCCAAGTTAAGTAAGCTTCAAACAAATAAAATGTACCTTTTATATTGAGCTTTCTCCACCCAAGATACCATATGCCAAATCCCAGTACTGCTAGTATTCCACAAGTAATGGGTACAACTATAGCCACTATAACCACTTTTCTCTTTCCTGCAAATCAAAAGAAAGAGTTCACATTCAGACTATATGTGCATGAGTGATGAGTGAAGATTACTGAAAGCTCTACTACCTTTCATTGGGCGGTTATCACCGGTGGTCATCCTAACATACAGAGAGGTCCCAGAACCGTTCACTACGCTCTGTGAAACGATCAAATCTCCCGTAAACAACAAACACCAGCCTCCCTCACTGATGGCAAAAGCAGTGCAGGAGCAATTGACTGTGCACAGAAACTGACAAACATCATTCCTTTTGATTTCTATCTTTTCAGCATATGCAGGGAATGTTATGGAGGAAAACATCAAAAATTCTGTTATGCCCTCATCATCATCATCACACTGCAGAGCCCTCCTTCTTCTACACCCACCGGAGAAGTCGGCGACACCCCATTCTCCCTCAAGAACCGGGACGAAACCATTCAAACATTGACAAGCGGGGTTATCCCTAATATCACAAACTGCATTAGGCCCACAGATAGCATAATTCTTACAAAAATCAGAAGGTTGGTATGCTAGTAAAATCCATTCATTCCTCTCCTCCGACCACATGAAATTGCTAATCACGCCATTATGGCCTAATGCAATCCTAATCACTAAGGATTCATTATCAACATTGTAAGTTAACAAAGCACTGTCTTCACTCGAGATGAAGGAGAAATTGAATAAATTGCTAAGTGGTGAGAATGCAGGCAAAGTGCCGTCTTGCCAAACTCCACTCCTCCATAGCTTTTCTGTGCCATTCTTTATAAAAAGTTCGCCGCCTCCGTTTAGTTCCATTCCTAATGAGTATTCCCCGATTGAAGGGTCATTTACATTTCTCCATGAAACTAGTTTTCTTTCTTGATTCAAAGAAGAGGAATTGAATCCGACCATGGCTCCTGGCAACCAAGTATCTGTTGGGTTTTCAAAGCTCTGCCAAAGAATACTAGAAGCGTTTCTCAACACAAAATTGCCAGAGTCAAGAATGACTGCCTCAGAAACATTTGAAGTTACCGTTAACCCCCAAATAACTTGCGAGTCAACAATAAGGTTGAGGCTGTTGTTGCTCATTTGCAGTAGAGAACTATGATAGGAAGAGGATTGGATGGGATGATTTCTGTTCAAAACCCACACTAATGTTCGAACTGGTATGGCTTTGTACCATATGCCAACATAGGAGTTGCTGGAGTTACCTGGAGTGAAGAAGCCTAATTCGAATTTGCTCTCTTTGGAGATTATAGTCATGTTTGAGAACAGAGATTCACCTGCAGATATGGCGTCTGATCCTATACAAAGTGAAGTCGGGAAAAAGATGGAGATAGAGCAGATGAAGAAGGAAAAAATAAACAAGAACCCCATGACAACAGAAATCTTTTCAAGGTGTGAAAACGGGACAAGTTACTCATATAATCAGGAATAGGATAAGCAGAGTGGAACACCAAAGTCTTGGCATAAATTTATTGCTGAGTGGTACGCGAACCATAATAACACTAGGAAAATGCAGTGGAGCTGTTCTTATCACCACCATGGCCCCACATGCATTGACCAACTATGATTATTCATTTTTTATTTTCTTTTTATAGATTATAAGTTAAGTATATATAGGTTTTAAGATTTTTTTTAAAATGAAATAAAAATTAGTATTTATAATTTAAATTATTTCAATATAGTAAGCATATAATAAATATAATTAATTAAAATATAATAAACAAATATCTTATGTTAGTCTATTTTAAATAAGGAAGTCAATGATTTAATCTTTATTAGTATTTTTCAATAAATTTTTAAAAAATCGGATTACCAATTCATCAATTTTCCTATGTTATGACCGATTTGTATCGATTTGCTTGGAATCATTAGATTCAATCGGATTTAATATAGGCGACACAATTGACTGATTGGTTGTAATTAAATTAGTTGAACCGGTCAGTCCAGTATCTTGATTGCAAACCAAATGATCTTAGTTATTGGAATTTTGTAAAATTAAAGGTTGATTTGGATATTTGGTAGCATGTGGTGTGGGAACTATAACAATGCAAAAATGGAGCCACCGAGTAGACTTTAAACAGGCTACAAGATAATTAATTTAGAGTTTTTCATATCTTTAAATTATACTACCTAATTAATCAAGATTGATAATTATAATGTAATTTGGGAATTTTTATTACCCGAACTCCGAAGTATAAGTTTTGTGGATGAAACTGGTAAAAGAATGTAGAAACAAATATTAAAAAATTTATAATTAAATTTTATCTAGAGAAATTTAAGTCAGCCCTTAGCTACTCAAACAGAAACTCGAGGCTAATTAGGAAATAAATAGGAGAATTTACAGACCGGCGGCTTTTTATCGAAATAAATATTAATAAAACTGTAAAGCGATTTAAGTGAAATTATTAATAGTTGAAATGTCAATCTTAAAAAAATTTGTTATAGTAGTACTCGCTTTATATTAGACCCATTTTCTTTACGGGGACGTGCATTAACAATGACACATTATTTATTGAAAAAAGGTATAAACATGCTACTTTATCTCTATTACATTAATTTATACATTTTTTAAAATTCGTGATTAAAAATTTTGTGTCATCCTTGTGGAAGAATGATTTTAAAAACTAATAAAAGAAAAATTTATAATTAGAATGCTATTTTTATATTTGTAAATAAGAGGTGAAAGTTGACACAGTAAAGTGAGGCAGCAGGAACAGAGTTTGGGACTTTCCCACCGGTGACTGCAAAAAACTCACTAAGTGGAGATGCTGGATTCGGGTCATCAATGCTAATCCGGTAATAAGGAAATAATCGCGACGCCAAATGAGGGAATTTTCACGTTTGTGGGTGAGTACTAATTTTTTCGATTTTCTTAAATCCCTTCTAGCTGTTTTCTCAGTGCATTTCCTTGATCTTAGGTGAGTTTTCAATTGATAGGATATATTTATTGTTGAGAATGTTCGATTCGTAGGATGTATGTGGGAGAATGGTAACAAAATCAGTTAGTAGAAAGTCATTGTTTTATTTCAATGTCTTTTATTCCGTAGAGTTACTTCAAGTCTTCAACTAATGCATCGGTGGTAGAATAGTAGTAGAGGCCTAGAGGCCCAGACGGTGAGGTCAAAAAGCCTGCTCATTGGAATCAGACCGAGATGGGCATACATAAAGGAGTATATTAACTTGGTAGGTTATTCAGAGAAATCCCATTCTTGTTCTTGGGGATTAAGGGGATAGGATGGGAGAAAGAAGAAGGTCCTTTCCTTTTTGAATTGGAATTGCATGCGACAAAAACTAATACTTTACACCTAAGTCCCTCTTAATTTTCCTTGCTGCAAGAAATAAACGCGTGCCTCACAGAATAGTCTAATGATATCAAGAGTAGGTCAATACACGGAAAGAGTCGTGTCGAAGATTTTACTATTAAATTTCTGAATCATAACCAAATCAGAATAATTTGATCCTTGTCCTGGCAAAGATCAAGATAACTAATTCATGGGGTTCAGCCATCACAAAAGCTTGAAATATTATATGGTTCAACTCTTTGTTCTCATATTCTATTACTTCTTTACATTTTCTGCAGCCTTTGACACCATAAAGGCTAATGAATCTCTTAGCGACTCTGAAACTTTGATTTCCAATGGAAGTAGATTCAAATTGAGCTTTTTCAGCCCACCAAATAGCAGTTACCGTTATGTCGGTATCATGTACAATCTCCCGGTGATGACTGTTGTATGGGTGGCTAATAGAAATATGCCTCTCAATGATTCCTTAGGAACATTCGAGATATCATCAGATGGGAATCTTGTGATCTTGGATGGTCGAAAGGAAATTGTATGGTCGACTAATCTTTCATCTTCTGTTGCGAATTCAAGTGCTGTACTCTTGGATACTGGGAATCTGGTTCTGCAAGATATCTCCAATAATATGTCTGTCTGGGAGAGCTTCCAACATGCTTCCGATTCTTTTCTACCAAAGATGACACTTTTTGTAGATTTGAATAAGAATGAGAAGAATACACTGACAGCATGGACAAGTCCTGAAGATTCGGCACCTGGAAGGTTCACCATGATCATTGAGCCAGACATTCCACAGTCATATTTTCTGAATGACAGTAGTCCTTACTGGCGCAGCGGTCCATGGAATGGTCAGAGATTTATTGGGTTGCCTGGAATGAGTGCTTTGTATAATGATGGAACAGTAGTTGGCAGTGAATCTCCAGGAACTGCCCATTATAGCTATACCCTTCCGAATTCGTCTATTTTGCTGTATTACGTCTTGAACTCTTCAGGGAGTATGGAGAAGAAGGAGTGGTCTTATGAGAAGAAAGTGTGGGATGTAACATGGTCGTCAACTAGTAACCAGTGTGATATGTATGGTAAGTGTGGACCTTTTGGAAGCTGCAATGCTCATGACAGGCCAATATGTTCATGTTTTCAAGGCTTCATGCCAAGAAGCATAGATGAGTGGGAGGCGGGAAACTGGACTGGTGGATGTACAAGAAAAACACACCTCCAATGTGAAGAAAACAGTTCCAGTAGTAACCAAGATGAGTTTCTTAAGCTGGAGGGAGTGAAGTTGCCTGATCATTATATATTGTTTCCATTATCTGAAGGAGACTGCAGGGGGGCATGCTTGAATAATTGTACTTGTATAGCATATGCCGATCCTTCTGGAATTGGTTGTATGCACTGGATTCAAAACGTAACTGATACTCAGGAATTTACCTATGGATATGGTGGTGAAGATTTGTTCATTCGATTGGCATATTCAGAACTACGTAATATAATGTTCTACACCTGAATGATGTTCTACATATTATTGTTTAATTCCTTTACTTTAATGCTGGTAACTTTCTGCAGATAAGAAGCAAGACCGAAGAGGAATTATTGCGATGACAGTAGGTCTGGGGTTTATACTTATCGCTCTATGCACATTCTTCTTGTTGAAGTACAGAGGTAATAAATCACCCAACTTCAGTGAACACATCTTATTACAGGGATATTATACATTCTCTCTAACAGCATTCAGTTCTTTTAATTTTAAGCAGCAAGGAAGCATACAAATAGGTTCTTATGCTTCAAAATGGAGGAAACTGATACAGGATTTTCTGAAGAAAACACCCTTAAAAATGATAAGCATGGAGTAAAACTTGAGGAACTACCTATATTTAAATTGGAGATGATCTCAAATGCGACACAAAAATTTGATCGGGTCAATATACTTGGAGAGGGTGGCTTTGGTCCAGTCTACAAAGTATTTTATATTCTTTCAAGATTTTTTGGTCCTTTAATTGTTTTGTATTTTGTCATGACTGATGGGAAGTATTTTGATTTCTCTTTTTCAGGGAAAACTACCAAATGGACAAGAAATTGCTGTAAAAAGGCTAGCAAGAACCTCTAACCAAGGCCTAGAGGAATTTATGAATGAGGTTAAGGTGATTTCCCGGCTTCAGCACCGCAATCTTGTCAGACTAATTGGTTGTTGTGTAGAGAATGATGAAAAAATGCTAGTTTACGAATATATGCCCAGTGGAAGTTTGGATGCCCATCTATTTGGTGAGTGGATGAGGATCAAGTCTTACTTTCTTCTATGCAAGTCCAACCATTTCAGAGCACACACTGCAACTATGCTTTTGATTTTGAATGTTGTTTGTATAATTCTTCTCAGGCTCACATAAGCAAGAGTTTCTTGACTGGCAAACACGAAAATCAATCATTGAGGGTATATGCCGAGGCCTCCTTTACCTACATAGAGATTCAAGATTAAAGATTATCCACAGAGATCTCAAGGCTAGTAATATCTTGTTGGATGAGGAGTTGAACCCTAAAATTTCCGACTTTGGTATGGCAAAGATTTTTGGTGGCAAGAACAATCAAGAAAATACAGCAAGGGTTGTTGGAACATAGTAAGCACATATTGGCCTACATTCAATATTTTGAAACAAATATTTATTGTTGCAATGCTGATTATGAATTAATGGTTGCAGTGGATATATGTCCCCTGAATATGCACATCGTGGAATATTCTCTGAAAAATCTGATGTATATAGCTATGGTGTCCTATTATTAGAGATTGTGAGTGGAAAGAAGAATTCAAGTTTTTATGATGAAGATGAACAACTCTTCCTTACAGCTTATGTAAGTTGCTGTGCTCTGGATAACTAGTTCACCATACAAATCCAGATTCACAAGACAAAGAGAGAGTAAATTATCTAACGTTTTTTAATGTTGCTGATATGAACAGGCTTGGAAATTGTGGAATGAGGGCAAGATAATAACTTTAATGGATCCAGCTATATATGATGGTGGAATGGAAGATGATATAGTGAGATATGCAAATGTAGGCCTTCTATGTGTGCAAGAAATAGCAGTAGATAGACCTAATACTTCTACAGTTTTGTCAATGCTTAGTCGTGATATCGTTGAACTTCCTCATCCAAAGCAACCAGCATTTCTTGGTATGCAGAGTTCTCAAGGTTCGGAATCCGCTACAAAGTGTGCTAGTAAATGTTCCGCCAACGATGTCACTATTTCTATAGTTGAGGGAAGGTAAGCTTTAGAGCTATTTTCCATTTTATAGCCTTAGTTAGATCTTGTAATATAAGATCTAACTAAGATCAATATGTAATATATACAACTAGCATTGTAAGGGTGGGTACTGTCAAAATCACCCATACACAATGTATACGGAGGGTGATCGATGTTATGCTTTTCGACAATAGTGAACACCTTTGTAGATTGTGTTCGTTTATCATGATTTTGTATTCCTTCTGTTCTGTATTTAATTTTAATAGTTTCCCACTAAGTTCCGCCCTTGTTGAGTAGTATGAACAATGTGCAGCTGTGCTAGCTCTATTTTTAAGAAGCTGTGCTAAGTCTATAATGGTGAACACATAGCAATTACCACGTCATTAATCATTATATGTATTTTCTTCTATTTTTCTTAATATTGGTAGGTGTCCACAACTCACCCACCTTTATTGACTTGAACATCCTTCTACTAGGACTTTATATCTCTTGAAAAGAATCTATAACATAAACCAAGTAAAATATTAGCGGTTAGATTATTTTTTAGGTACTTTGGTTTTACATGGGTAAGACTTAATTGATGCGTTTTTCTTAAATGAGGCGAGACACAAGTTTTAAAGCGTTTTGAGGTGTAAGTCTCAAACTAAAAGAAAAGAAAAATTATTAAAAAAATAAATACTTTAAAATATAAAATAAGAAATAAGCATTCAAATTTATTAGATTTCCGGATTGATCTTGACTCGAATCAAGAATAGAGGTGGAAGAGGGATAACCAAGATAATGATGATGTTCAAATTTAATAATCCAGTTTTTATACGCTTATGATACAACACACATTTAAAAAAAATAGTTTGATTCAAGATGTATTATGTATTGAATAAAGTTCGAATCTCACTTAATTTATTATATTTAATTAAGTGGTGCATATAAAATAATTGAAACAACTTTCCGAAAAAGAAAAAATAAATTGAATAATAAATTCGTGGAGAGTTAAAAATAACAAAATGAAAATAAAGAAAAAAACAAATTGAATAATAAATTTGTGGAGAGTTAAAAATAACAAAATGAAAAATAAATTCGTGGACATGAGGAGAAGGAATGTAAAAGAATTGTCTTGATGTTCGATATTGTTATCTTTGTTAAATGATAATCATATAACCAATGTTAAAAAAGAATAATCTGACCCTAATTGTAAATTTTAATATAATTATGTTTTATAATGGAGTAACTAATTGTGAAAATATAAGCATTATGACAATTTAATTCAGTATAAACATAAATTTTGGAATTATTGAAGACTAGAGTGTTGCCCGTCGAAATTCAACGGGATTAATATTTATAAAAGTATCTGACATAATTTCGTTTATTACTATTTCTTGTCATAGATATATGAAGTACTTATTCATATACTAAATATGTATAGTAAAAGTCGTTAATTAAGTAGACTTGCTTATGATAAATTTACAATCATTTCAAAATTAATCAAAAAATAAATTTACAACTATATATATGTTGGGATATTTTATTATGTTTTGATTTGGTTCCAAAACTTGATTTTTGTGTAGCGTAGGCCGCTGAAGGACTCCCCCCTCTGAAGGCCTTCCCCCACTGAAACCTCCCTCCCCACAGAAAGTCTCCATCCACTGAAGGCTTAAGGCCACTGAGGCTTTAGGCCACTGAGGCTTTTAGGCCACTGAAGGCCATCCACTGAAAGGCCATGCCTTTAAGGCCACTGAAGTTTGCCTCTGAAGGTTTAAACTGAATCTCACACTGAGTGTCCAACCTACGCTATAGAGGTAATCATATCAAGACACCAGAAACGACAAAAGGTCAACTACTCCAACGGGAAGAATTCAAAAGAAGCTCTATCTCACAACGGCTATATTTTTGAGAGAGCATTATATATACCCGGCACTTCTCACGCTTCAACAACTACCGGTTACCCAATCTACATTTGTTATTATCGCTCTCAACTCTCAAGTTCTTAGAACACTCAAGCTTTCAATTTCTATTCTCCAGTGTTCATATTTAGCCATCACTTTGTAACCGAAGAATAGTCTTAGCTTTAGATTAAGTTCTAAGCTAGAAGTGATCAGATTAATTGTATATCTAACCCTTGTGGTTGATCACTGTAAGATTATTATCTCTCCATTAATTTGGAAACCATCGACTAACATCGAGTACACGTGGATGTAGGAGTTTTTATCTCTGAACCACGCAAACCAAACTCTGTGTTGTTTCATTTGCTTTCAGTATTTATTTCTTCTATATCTATCATTCACTGAAAGTTTGATTTTAATTGAGTTTTATAAAAATGAGTTTACCACCAAATTCCGCATTTCAAAATCTTTATTTACTCGTTTCGGGACCAACAATATATATATATATATATATATGAAATATTAAATCATCGTAAACTTATCTATTAGTAGACTCAATACTAACAATTTAATATTTTTTCCGAATATATTTGAATTTAATTCATATACTCATATTCATTTTAAAGTAAAGTAAAAATGATTATAATACTCATTATTATTAGAGGAGTTCAAAAGAATCATAATTGGTGGTTTTAGAAATCGAATCGTCAAAGATTATTAAAATTCTAAATCGTAACTGTATACGGTTCGGTTTTGGTTTCAGTTTCAAATGTTCAGAATCGTGAACCAATTTTTCATTAATATATTTTTTTCTATCACTATTTTTATTAATTTTTTATAATTCAAAAATTTACATTATAATTTGTAAATTATTGTAAAAATATAATCACTTCAAAAAGTTGTGCAAACCATGCATGCTTAGCCTTGAAGTTTCTACTAAGAGGTCACCAAAAAAGATGATACACCATGTTGGTATGAGTAGTACTAATCAATTCTATGTAACGTCCCGTAATTTTCTTCAATAAAAATACTATTTTCCTCAAGCGTAGAAATAACCTTTGAAATCTCGTGAACAAAATACTTGAAATAACTGTAGCGCGGAAGCCTTTAAAAATAACATTAATAAATATCTTTAAACGGAATAATAAAAATCAAAACTATGTCATGCTACCACCACCACGCCACTGTCCGACTCCTTAGCCTGAAAAATATAATGTAATAGAGGGGTGAGTATATCCACATACTCAGTGAGGAACACGTAACAGCCAATATTTAAACGATACATAAACATATCATGTAAATGCCCGTAGAATGTATTCGCACGGTGGGCTTTTACCCCAAGAACCCTTTTGGATCCCGAATCCTTTACTGAATCCCTGACCTCGTCGTATAATGTATATGCATGGTGGGCTTTTACCCCAAGAACCCTTTCGGATCCCGGATCCTTTACTGAATCTCTGGCCTTCGTACGCTTGCACAAGACTTTTAATATATCACGTAGGTTGGCATTTCAACATAACAGTCACGTATACAAGTAAAAATATTAGCAATTACATTTAATCGTAAGAACATCCCTCACCTCATAGATACTTCAATCGAGATAGCCAGACGATAACAATTAATAGATCACAGAGTTGCACCTAGAATGAGATTTTAATTTAATAATCAATATATATATATATATATATACAACACACGAATACTTATATAAATATATAACACACACGTATAATACATAGATATATATATATATATATATATATATATATATATATGAATCAAGTATACTGTATATATATATAAACACTGCACACACACAATACATATATATAAAACTCAGGCACACACTGTATATATATATATATATAACATAATCATATACATACGTATATTTATATATATAATTATAATAAAAATAATTAAATTACCTCACTTAGGGATGAAATCATTTTTCTCTTTTTACTGTATAAAAATCTGGAAATTTGAGTGGAAATATGTGGGAGAAGGAACGGTTATTCTATACGGTGGGAGAGAAAATAATAGTTTGAGGGATATATATATATAGGAGTAGGGGTAACTAGGGTTTGGATTAAATAATATATAGGTCTCCTTAAAAATATAACAACCACAACTAATAGATATACTTTAAAATTTAAAATTGGTAAAATAATAATTAGAAATCCATAATATTAAATATAGTATATATATATAGCTTTTAAAAATTTGGGTCGTTACAATTAAACATGTTGTCAACAATGGTAGTGTATGTCCTTTTCGACTGAGGCAGACCGCACTCCCACAAGCTCTCTCAGGTACGATACACGGAGGACCCATCCTCCGGGAGGTGTTGGAGTCCACGTCCCAACAACAATTATCTACGTTCATGGTTTAACTATGAAATAATGATAAAAATGACTTGAATTGAATTCAATAATTGCTCAAGAGTTGTAAATAAATTGAATCGAAACGAATCTAACAATATTTAATTTTATTCGTGAAATTATTCAAATCATTTGATTTGTAGTATAGTCGTTTTTTAATATTAAATAATGATTCATATTTGATTCGTTATGAAGATTCTTATTTCATTTGTGAATATTTTAATATTTAATTTGTTTAATATAATATAAATAATAATAATTAAAATTATTAAATTCAAATTTCAATCCGTTTCTTTAATATTCGATTTGATTCGAAATCTCACTATAGCAAAAATTAAAAAATTAAGTTTAAATTTATTATGTTAATATATAAAATAAGTTTCATTAGTCGAATATTTACAATTAAATATCGAATCGAATATCATAGTATTAATCATAAAATTCATATTCGAATTTGAATCACCAAATCTCGAATCGAATACTGAATCGAACTAAAATTATTTGATTCGTTTACAATCCTACTTGCTGAAACAAAAAAAAAAGTTTGTATATCTTCAATTAGTATGACAAATAATTATAAATGTTAACTTTTTGGATTAAAGATAAAAGAAAAATACATGTAAAGTATTATCAAATACATATATAGTATCTACTCATTAATAGATAACTTAATATGTGAGTTATAATAAGACTCAATTTTATCATCTAATAATGATATACGGCGAAAAAAATATCAATTTGATTTAATTTTTCGAATAGACATCAAAATATAGCCATTAAATATTTTTATATTAATGAAAATGACATTTAAATATGAAATAGTATGCAATCTAATAAAAGATAGTATATAAATAAATAAGAATATTATAGTATAGATAGTGTCAATTTAATCAAAATAAGGCAAGTGGTCTCATGAATGATAGTAACTGCCAAGTTGTACTATTTTTTTTAGTAGGATAGTGTTTTTATTTTTTGTTACTATTCATCTAGACTAGAGGTATTTTCTTAATGTTATTATCTAGACTAGAGGTTGCGATGCAACATTTCCTTTGAATTTATTTAAAATATACAATATATTTGTGGAAAAAGAGAAAATCTTGCTAATTCAAATTAGACCCAGATGGACAAAAATAAATTATATTGACTGTAGTATAACGAAATCCCATCTTGGAGAATGTTGGGGTAAAAAAAGGTTCTTTTGGACTTATAATCTGCATGCACCTACAACTAACAATTAAAAACACTACCCTTTGTTTCCTAGAATTTTCTCTGATGCCAAAAATATACATACATCAAAAAAAAGTCTAATGACATTGACAATAAGAATGTCAAATATTTTGACCCGTGTAATTAAGTTTCTTAATCTTAGCAGAAATTCATACTAGTATTTAGTATGATCCAAGTGCTGGCAAAGAGCAACAGAGTAATTCATGGGGTTCAGCCACCATAAGAGCTTGCTTCAACTCTTTCATGTCCTCATATTTTCTTGTTTCTTCACATTTTCTGCAGCCATGGACACCATAAAGGCTAATGAGTTTCTAAGCAGCTCCGAAAACTTGATTTCCAATGGAAGTAGATTCAAACTGAGCTTTTTCAGCCCACCAAATAGTAGTCACCGTTATGTAGGTATCATGTTCAATCTGCCGGTGATGACTGTTGTATGGGTGGCTAATAGAGATAAGCCTCTCAATGATTCCTTAGGAACATTACAGATATCATCAGATGGGAATCTAGTGATCTTGGATGGTCAAAAGGAAATTGTGTGGTCCACTAATCTTCAAACTACTTCTGTAGTGAACTTAAGTGTGGTGCTCTTGGATACTGGGAATCTTGTTCTGCAAGATAACTCCAAGAATGTGTCTTTATGGGAGAGCTTCAAACATGCTTCTGATTCTTTAATAGAAAACATGAGACTTTTCACAGATTTGAGTAGGAATGAGAGGAATATGCTGACATCATGGAGAAATGGTGATGATCCGGCGCCAGGAAGTTTCACGTCGAGCATCGAGCCCTTAAGCATACCTCAGTCGTTTGTTTGGAAGGATGGTAAGAATCCATATTGGCGCAGTGGTCCATGGAATGGTCAGATATTCATTGGGATGCCTTACATAAAACCTGTGTTTAACTATGAACCTCATGTTGGCAGTAGCTCTCCAGAAGTTGCATATGAAACCTTTACCCTTCCAAATTCGTCCCGTTTGATATATTACATGTTGAACTCTTCTGGGAGTATTGAGGAGAAGCAGTGGTCTGATGAGAAGAAAGGGTGGGACGTAACATGGTCATCAACAAGTAACGAGTGTGATATGTATGGTAAGTGTGGACCTTTCGGAAGCTGTAGTGCTCAAGAACTGCCAATATGTTCCTGTTTTCGAGGTTTCGTGCCAGGAAGAAAGGATGAGTGGGAGGCGGGAAACTGGAGTGGTGGATGCATGAGGAAAACTTATCTTCAATGTGAAGAGAACAGTACGAGTGATGAACATGATGGGTTTCTGAAGATGGAAGGAGTAAAGTTGCCGGATCATTTTATATTGCTTACCTCAAGTAAAGGAGATGACTGCAGGGATACATGCTTGAGTAATTGTTCTTGCATAGCTTATGCAGATCCATTTGGAATTGGATGTATGCACTGGGCTCATAACTTAATTGATACACAGAGGTTTACTTATGGTGGTGAAGACTTGTACATTCGACTGGCACCTTCAGAACTAGGTAACATGAAGTTTGACACTTCTGAGGTTTTTAAAGTATTGTTTTCACTTCTCTGACTGGTGATTTTCTACAGATAAGAAGCAAGACCGAAGAGCAATTATTGCTATTACAGTGATTGTGGGGTTTATACTTATTGCTCTCTGCACATTCCTTCTGCCGAAACTGATTTCGAGCTACAGAGGTGACAAATTCCCTCAACTTGATTTATCACTATTTCTCTTTAGCATCATTCTCTCATTATGTCTCTCTGCTCTTATGTTAATTTTAAGCAGCAAGGAAACATGAAAATAGATCGACAAGCTTCAAAACCAAGGAAACTTATGCAGAAAATCCTGAAGAAAGGATGTTTAAACATGATATGCATGGACTCAATCTTGAACTACCTATATTTAAATTTGAGATGATCTCAGATGCGACAGGAAAATTTGATTGGCTTAATATGATTGGACAGGGTGGCTTTGGTCAAGTCTACAAAGTATTTCATTTTCTTTCAAGATTTTTCTGGTTCCCCCTTTCTTTCTTTCTTGGTATATTATGTAATAAGAATGTGTTTTGATTTCTATATTTCAGGGGAAACTGCCAGATGGAGAAGCAATTGCTGTAAAAAGGCTTGCAAGATCCTCTATCCAAGGTGTGAAGGAGTTCATGAATGAGGTTATGTTAATATCAAGGCTTCAGCACAGAAATCTTGTCAAACTAATTGGGTGTTGTGTGGAGAATGAAGAAAAGATGCTAGTTTATGAATATATGCCCAGTGGAGGCTTGGATGCCCATCTATTTGGTATGCTAATGATGCTGATCAGTGATCATGTCTTACTTTCTTTCTTCTATCCAAGATCAACCATTGCAACTAGCTAGGGTGTTAATTGTTTATATAACCCTTCTCAGGTACACCTAAACAAGAGTTTCTTGACTGGAAAACACGAAAACTAATTATTGACGGAATCTGTCGAGGCATCCTTTACCTTCATAGAGATTCAAGATTAAAGATTATCCATAGAGATATCAAGGCTAGTAATATCTTGTTGGATGAGGAGTTGAACCCTAAAATATCTGACTTTGGTATGGCAAGAATATTTTGTGGTAAGAATGATCAAGCCAATACTACAAGGGTTGTTGGGACATAGTAAGGACATGTTACCATATTCAAGTAAAATATCTTCAATCATAACATACTTATTGTTGCAATGCTGATGATGGATTAATGTTTGCAGTGGCTACATATCCCCGGAATATGCATATCGTGGAATATTTTCTGAAAAATCCGATGTATATAGTTTCGGGATCCTATTATTAGAGATTGTGAGTGGCAAGAGGAATTCCAGTTTTTACGACGAAGATCAAACACTCTTCCTTACAGCTTATGTAAGTTGGTCTGCTCTGGAACGTATAACATTTTGCCTTTTGTATGTTCATATTCACAAGAAAGAGTAACTATCTGACCTTTTTATGTTGTTGGGATATGAACAGGTATGGAAATTGTGGAATGAAGGAAATATAGAGAAATTGATGGATCCATGCATAGGCATATATGAGAGTGGAATGGAAGGTGATATAGTGAGATATGCAAATGTAGGTCTATTGTGTGTGCAAGAAATAGCAGCAGATAGGCCTTATATATCTACTGTTCTGTCGATGCTGAGCTGTGAGATCGTCGAGCTTCCTCGCCCTAAGCAACCAGCATTTCTTGGGATGCAGAGCTCTCGAGCCAGGCAATCCTCCACAAAGAGTTATAGTAAATGTTCTGTCAATGATGTTACTATTTCAATAGTTGAAGGAAGATAACCTTGGGACCTTGTTTTGCATGTTCTTTCTTGGACATGACAAAGCTGATTATTTCTGGAACTCAGTAAGAAATTGTAATACATTTATGTGAAGTAAGCTTAGTGTTGTCATGATTAATTAGGACTTTGGATCCTAAACTTAGTTAGGACCTTCTGAGACCATGCTTAAGGAAATCCATGAGGGGATTATTTGTGTTTGTTTGATATGACTTTTGTATTTGGTGGACATAGTTTGGTTGGTCAATCTAGTTGTGGCAATGGCAGTATATGTGTAATTGAGTAGGCTGATTTGCAGTTGTGGTATCACCACCAAAACATGTACATTCAAAGAGTAGTATAGTAGTGTCGTTTTAAAGCGTTTTTACATAAAAGATAATAATAATTATAACAATTATTGGAAAGATTAGATGACTCTTGCCTCTAGAAGATGATATGTTTGTATGTAGAAGTTAGAACAGATATAACACGTATATGTTCAGCTCGTCTGCCCCTCAATAATAAAGCCTTGAATAATAGATAGTATTTGTGTTACTTCTGCAATAAGATATATAAAAAGTCTTAATCGTGAACTAAACAGCAACTGTATCTGTATAAGTCCTTACATGTGATTAGTCAAACCTTGCCACATCAAAGAGAATTCTAGTTGAAATTGTCTATGTCGGGCCAAATGCCGTTGTGTAATAAGTATCACAAAATAAAGCAGGAAGAAAACAACCTATGTAATAACCCCCAGTTCGATGAACACACGTACCTTGGGGCCCTCGTCCAAACATGATCAATCCACTATTAAAGAATTCGAATTATAAAGTCTATTATTCTCTAAGGATCTCACACTCCTTAACACCCCGCTTCATTCCCCAACGCCCTTTGTCTAGTGAACCAAAACTAATCTCTCCCTAAATTAAGCAACCATAGAAACCGCAAGCCCTAATATTATCCCTTAGATTTATAGAATAGTCAAATACAATAAACACTCACCAACTATTTCACTCACATACAATATTACGAGAAAAACTTCCACCTTGAAAATATACGTGGGAAGAATATAAAAGTTCTCTCTATCAAATACTCCCTCCGTTCACGATCTTTCTTCCCAACTTTTCTTATTGGTCCGTCCACCAAGTTTCTTCCCACTTTCTTTCTATTTTTGGCAACTCTTTACTCCACTCACAACTCAACACATCATCAATAATGTGGGCCACATTCTCCACTAACTACAAACTGCTCAATATATATAATCATTAATGTGGGCATCTTATTCCACTCACTACTCTATACACTTTACACATCATCAATAAAGTGGACCCCGATCTCCACTAACTATACAACATTCAATACATTTTATCATTTACCAACTAAGTCAACAAAATTTATTAAAACCCGTATCGGATCAAATTGAGAAGAAAAATTGTGGCACTTAATTGCTGGGAATAATATCGTCCGAGAGATTAGCCTCTGAATCACATCTAGCCATCAGTTTTTATACGGATGAGGCAAACTCAAGATCTGCCTTTTGAAGCGCCTTCAAAGTCACGATTTTGTAACTGACGAAAATTAACTAGTAAACGACGAAAATTATAATTTTCAATGACATATAAATAGACCCATGCATTCACTCTAGTAAACGATTAAAATTATAATTTTCAATGACCTATAAATATGTGAATCATAGCTATGGGATGCAGAATAGTAAAGCAAAGAACAAGCAAACTAATTATGGGGTTGAGCCACCATAAAAACTTGCCAAATTATGCGTTCCAGCTCTTTCTGCTCATGTCATCTTATTCCTTTATTCTTGCTGCAACTATCAACACCATAAGAGCTAATGAATCTCTCAGGGATTCTGAAGCTTTGATTTCCGATGGAAATAGATTCAAACTGAGTTTCTTTAGTCCACCAAAGAGCAGTCAGCGTTACATCGGAATCATGTACAATCTCCCTGTGATGACTGTTGTATGGGTGGCTAATAGAAATAAGCCTCTCAATGATTCCTCAGGAACATTTGAGATAGCATCAGATGGCAATCTTGTGATATTGGATGGTCGAAAGACTATGGTGTGGTCAACTAATCTTTCAACTACTTCTGTGGGGAATTTGAGTGTTGTGCTCTTGGATACTGGGAATCTTGTTCTGAGAGATAACTCCAATAATGCCTTTGTTTGGGAGAGCTTCTTACATGCCTCTGATTCTTGGTTAGAGAAGATGAAGATTTTTACAGACTTGAGTAGGAATGAGAAGAATATACTGACATCATGGACAAGCTCTGATGATCCGGCACCAGGAAGTTTTACGCTCACCATTGAACCTTCAGACATCCCTCAGGCGTTTGTTTGGAAGGATGGTAATAATCCTTACTGGCGTAGTGGTCCATGGAATGGTCAGATATTCACTGGCCTGCCTTTTATGAAATCTGACTATAATTATGGAATTGATGTAGTCAGTGATTCTCCAGGAACTGTTTATCAAACCTTCACCCTTTCGAATACGTCTGATTTGTTATATAGTTTCTTGAACTCTTTTGGGAGTCTTGAGGAAAGGGTGTGGTCTGATGAGAAGAAAGAGTGGAATGTAACATGGTCATCAACGAGTAACGAGTGTGATATATATGGTAAGTGTGGACCTTTCGGAAGTTGTAGTGCTCAAGAACTGCCAATATGTTCCTGTTTTAGAGGCTTCGTGCCAAGAAACATAGATGAGTGGGGGGTAGGAAACTGGACTAGTGGATGCAGGAGGAAAACTCCTCTCCAATGTGAACAGAACAGTTCCAGTGGTAAAGAAGACGGGTTCCTAAAGCTCGATAGAGTAAAGTTGCCTGATGATTTTAAGTGGTTACGTGCAGAAGACTGCAGGGGTACATGCCTGAGAAATTGCTCTTGTATAGCTTATGCATCTCCTCCGGGAATTGGATGCCTGCACTGGACTCGAAACTTGCTTGATACTCAAAAGTTTACTAGTTATGGTAGTGATGAGTTGTACATTCGATTGGCATATTCTGATCTAGGTAATTCATCCCTTTTATTTCCAAGCATTTGATTCTCTAAACTTCTGATATAAGCAAGGTTCTTGAAGCTATCATTTCTTATGATTTTCTGCAGATAAGAAGCAAAACCAGAGAACAATTATTGTGAGTACAGTGGTTGTGGGGTTTATACTTGCTGCTGTGTGTGGATACTTGTTTTTGAAATATTTATTGAAAAACAGAGGTAATATATTCACCCAACGTGATTTTTCAGAAAAAAAGAAGAAGTTTTTATTACATGTTTTATGATAAAATTGTGGTCTTATTTTAATTAAGCTGCAGGGAGACATAAAAGTAGATTGATATTGTCCAAAACCAAGGAGAGTGAAATAGGATATCTTGATAAGAAGCATGGAGCTAAGGTTGAGGAATTACCTATATTTGGATTTATGATGCTCTCAAACGCAACAGAAAATTTTGATCCTGCTAATAAGCTTGGAGGAGGTGGCTTTGGTCCAGTCTACAAAGTATTCATCTTCTTCAGAGATTTACTTTTCTAATTTGAAGTTATGTAGGATTAAAAAAGCAATGTGACTCGAGCTTCTTTTTTTTTTCTTTTGTTCTTCAGGGGAAACTGCAAAGTGGAGAAGAAATTGCAGTAAAAAGGCTAGCAAGATCCTCAAGCCAAGGGGTGGAGGAGTTCATGAATGAGGTTGAGGTGATTTCACGGCTTCAACATCGCAATCTTGTCAGACTACTTGGTTGCTGTGTGGAGTCTGAAGAGAAATTGCTTGTTTATGAATATATGCCTAATGGAAGCTTGGATGCTTATCTCTTTGGTATGTTGCTGATGCTCAAGTTCACTTTGTCCATGAAAATACAATACTTGATTACAGAACATATTACGAGTATAGTGTTTTAATGTTATTGTATGCATGTATCAGGTTGTCATAAGCATGAGTTTCTTAACTGGGAAAAACGCAAGTCAATAATTAGGGGGATTTGTAGAGGTCTGCTTTACCTACATCAGGATTCAAGATTAAAGATTATTCACAGAGATCTCAAGGCAAGTAATATATTGTTGGATGAGGCATTGAACCCTAAAATTTCCGACTTTGGTATGGCGAGGATTTTTGGTAGCAAGAACAATCAAGAAAATACAACAAGGGTTGTTGGGACATAGTAAGCACATATTGCTACATTCACTTTCAGACACGGGTTTATTGTTTCAATTTAATCATGACCTTATGTTGCAGTGGCTACATGTCACCGGAATATGCTCATCGTGGAATATTCTCTGAAAAATCCGATGTATATAGCTTCGGGATCCTATTATTGGAGATTGTGAGTGGAAAGAAGAATTCTAGCTTCTATGATGAGGATCACAGACTCTTCCTTACAGCTTATGTATGTTGTGGTTTGGAAAGTATAGCATATTTGCATTTTGTATGTTCATATATTCACAACAAATAATAATTCTAATCTTTTGCAATGTGGTTGCTTTAATCAGGCATGGAAGTTGTGGAATGAAGGAAAGATAGAAACTTTTACAGATCCAACAATAGATGATAGTGAAATCGACGACGATATTGTGAGATATGCAAATGTAGGTCTATTGTGTGTGCAAGAAATAGCAGAAGATAGGCCTTATATATCTACCGTGCTGTCGATGCTTAGCTGTGAGATCGTCGAGCTCCCGAGCCCTAAGCAACCAGCATTTCTTGGGATGCAGAGCTCTCAAGCTACAGACTCATCCACAAAGAGTTCGAGTAAATATTCTGGGAACGATGTCACAATTTCTATAGTTGAAGGAAGGTGACATTAGGACCTTCTTATACAATGTTTAAGGAAATCCAAGAGTGAAATTTGTATGTTTGATCGTTGTTGTAAGGAGAATCATAAATCTACTCCTCAATAATTCAATTACCATGTTGTTTCTGTGATTATATATCTTTGCTTGAGCATATTCATTTTTGTGTCGATTATTCGAGTTTTTCTAGAAAAATAAACATCAGCATAAGACATAAGTATGCTGAATATTAGTTATTTTTAGATGCCCAAGCAGGTAGACTTTGTTGTATGTATGTACCATATATTAATCTTGAATGCATCCTTTAAAAAGTTTCTTGATACATCTTTGTGTAGGTAAAAATTAGCAAGGGTTCAACTCTTTATATATATATTGAGAGGGTAATGAATTGGATTTAGACTGATTCTTAACACACAATGCATCGATTAAAAATCTGGGATAAGAATATTCAAGGTTGATACTAGTTGAAATGATTGCATTATTTGGTGATGTTGAGCATTGCATAGTTTTTAATAAAGTTGACCATGTATTTGTACTTCTTTCAATCTTAATATATTTTGTATGTATTTTTTAGCCAATAACAGATTAACAGCAATGGATGAATTTTAAATTAGCTCAATTGACATTTCCGATCTCGAATGAATAAGAAACAAATCAGACATGAATCTTAAGTGGACCAATATTCCACGCTGTCTTAATTCAATTCATTATTGAAACAAGAGACGTAAACATATTCACGTCTTGTTTGACAGACAATATATAAGATTAAATTATTTTATCTAATTATATGTTTGATAGCAAATATAATTAATATGTCGGCCCGCCATATTTTAATGATAAGAAATGAGTGAGATTAAAATATAATAAATTTAATCTTATCATGTTATATCCTATCTTGGCTACCAAACATGTCCTAAAGAAATTTGTAACTACGATTTAGGGTAGAATAGTCATTCCACTCATTCCGAGCAACAACAGTCGCCTCACGCGCCTGTGAGCTGCAGATCAGAAACGCATCGTTCTCACACATGGCGATCGAGTCACCGTTCAATTTCAGATACACCAGTTATCTGCACGTAATGTCCATGCAGAATGAGATCCTTCCTATTTTGATCGCCAGTGGTAATTTAGACATCCAAAGGTTTGGTCCTAATAAGCGCACCAAGAGTTTATCAGAAATGACTGCATTTTCAAGTTTGGAGGTCAGTACTGATTCGAGTTATTAATAGCAATTGTTTTGTTTTTTCTTTTAGTTTCATGTACCGCAGCTCTGCCCTAAATTTTGGTCAGTTGTCCATTGATGTGATTAAGTTAGATATTAGACTTCCAGGTGAGAGAGAGAAAGAGGGTCGTAGATGGAGGGTTTGGGATAAGAAGGAAATATTGGTATTTGTTAAATCATCATAGGTTCTTATTTAATAAATCTGAAGTATTTTTGGGAGACATTGGAGTGAAGAGTGTAGCACGCCCTCTGTTTCTTTCGAAACTCCAAAGCGAGCTTTGGAAAAGGAAGTGTTTTACCTGTGAGTAAAATAAGTAACACACTCTTACCTCTACGGCTCTACCTCTAGAAGTTGACATGCTTGTTCTTGGAAGTCAGAACAGATCCATATACATATATCACCAGTATAGTGTATACATGACCAATTCAACTCGTTTGCCACTCAAATGATAATACCATGAATTTTCTTATGTTTGTCTTACTTCCTCAATTATGTATGTATATCTCAACCATAAAGTCTTCTAATAAGTATGAAAAAAATTACAACACCAAATGCTTGGAATATAGACACGTATACCTTCCTCAAATTTTCATGCGTAGGACACAGATACACATGCACATCAAAGAAAAGCCTAATAATATTTAAAATAAAAAATCCAAATATTTTATCATTAAATTTCTTGGTCATAGCTAATAGATGCATAATAGTGCATCAAAGAAGAAAAAAACTAGTTCATGGGGTTCATTCGCCAAAAAAGCTTCCCATATCATGCGCTTCCACTGTTTTTACTCATATTTTTTTGTTTCTTCATATTTGTTGCAGCCATCGACACCATAAGAGCTAATGAGGCTCTGAAGGACTCTGATACTTTGATTTCCAATGGGAATAGATTCAAACTGAGTTTTTTCAGCCCACCAAATAGCACTCGCCGTTATGTAGGTATCATGTACAATCTCCCAGTGATGAGTGTTGTATGGGTAGCTAATAGAGATAAGCCACTTTATGATTCCTTAGGAACATTTGAGATATCATCAGATGGAAATCTTGTGATCTTGGATGGTCGTAAGGAAATCGTGTGGTCAACTAATCTTTCATCTCCTGTTGCGAATTCAAGTGTTGTGCTCTTGGATACTGGGAATCTAGTTCTTCAAGATAACTCCAATAATGCGTATGTTTGGGAAAGCTTTCTACATGCTTCTGATTCTTTCTTAGAGAAGATGGATATTTTTACAGACTTGAGTAGGAATGAGAAGAATATACTTGCATCATGGGTAAGCCCTGATGATCCGGCACCAGGAAGTTTCACGTTCACCATTGAGCCTTCAGACATCCCTCAGGCGTTTGTTTGGAAGGATGGTAATCCTTACTGGCGCACTGGTCCTACCATGAAACGTAACTATGGTGATGGAATTACTATTGGAGGCGACCCTCCAACAGCTGCACATCTATCCTTTACACTTTCAAATCCATCTGGTTTGCAATATCTTGTTATGAACTCTTCAGGGAATCTAGATGAGAAGGTGTGGTCTGATGAGAAGAAAGAGTGGGAGGTTAAGAGAACATCCATAGATAATGAATGCGATGTATATGGTAAATGTGGACCTTTTGGGATGTGTAATATTGAAGAAAGCCCAATATGTACATGTTTTCCTAATTTTGTGCCTAAAAGCTATCAAGACTGGGTGGCAGGGAATTGGAGTGGTGGCTGCACCAGAAAAACTGCCCTCGAATGTGGAGAAGAAGATAAGTTTGTGAAGATTGAGAGAGTAAAGTTGCCAGATCACTTCAAAGTAAATCCCTCATCTGAAGCAGAATGCAGCGGAGCTTGCATGAGTAACTGTTCTTGTATAGCTTATGCATATTCTTTTGATACTGGATGTCTGCACTGGTCTGCAAACTTAATTGATGTTGAGAAGTTAACTTTTGGTGACGATTTGTATATTCGTGTGGCAAATTCATCAGACGTGGGTAATGCATCGTTGCCAATAAAAAATAAGCAAAATCTGAGAGCAATTATTGTAACCTCAGTGGTTCTGGGGTTTACATTAATCTCTGTATGCTCATACCTTTTGCCGAAACTGTTTTTACACTGGAGAGGTGATTATATATTCATTACATTATCTTATATCATTCTCTCTTTTTTCTTTTGTTTTATTGTCTACTTTTTATTTCAAGCAGCAAGGAATCGTAAAAATAGAACTGATGCAAGGATTTCTGAAGAAAGCAGGCTCCAACAGGATAAGAATGGGGCTAAACTTGAGGAACTACCTATATTTCAATTTCAGATTCTATCATTTGCAACAGAAAATTTCAATCCTGCCAATAAGCTTGGACAGGGTGGCTTTGGTCAAGTCCACAAAGTATTTCATCTTCTTTCAGTTTACATATCTATTTTCAGATTTTGTATTCTATAGTGAGAAATGTGATTTGGTATTTTCAGGGGAAATTGCCAAATGGAGTAGAAATTGCTGTAAAAAGGCTAGCAAGATTCTCAAATCAAGGGGCAGAGGAGTTCATGAATGAGGTTGAGCTGATTTCTAGGCTTCAGCATCGCAATCTTGTTAGACTTCTTGGTTGCTGTGTGGATTCTGAAGAAAAATTGCTTGTTTATGAATTTATGCGCAATGGAAGCTTGGATGGCTATCTCTTTGGTATGTTATGATGCTCAAATTTCACTGTCTATGATTTCTTTTACAGATCATATTGCAACTATGCTGTTTGTTAGGAGTTGTTCTGTGATTGTTTGGATAATTCTTCTCAGGTTCATATAAACATGTGTTTATTGGCTGGAAATCACGCAAATTGATTATTGAGGGAATTTGTCGAGGTCTGCTTTACCTACATAGAGATTCAAGGTTAAAAGTTATTCACAGAGATCTTAAGGCTAGTAATATCTTGTTGGATGAGGAGTTGAACCCTAAAATTTCTGACTTTGGCATGGCAAGAATATTCGGGGGCAAAGATGATCAAGCCAATACAACTAGAGTTGTTGGGACATAGTGAGCACATATTGCTTCATTCAAGTAAAAAAATTTCAACACAGATTTCTTACTTGTTACAATGCTGATGATGAATTAATGGTTGCAGTGGCTATATGTCCCCAGAATATGCACATCGTGGAATATTCTCTGAAAAATCCGACGTATATAGCTTTGGGGTCCTGTTATTAGAGATTGTGAGCGGAAAGAAGAATTCCAGTTTTTACGATGAAGATCAAAATATCTTTCTTACAGCTTATGTAAGTTGAAATTAAGTGATCAGGACATCATAAAATATTTGCATTTTATATATGCCCATTCACAAGTAGTAAGTCTAATATTTTGTAATGGTGTGGATCTGAACAGGCATGGAAATTGTGGAATGAAGGGAAGATTGTGAAATTGAGTGATGCAGCAATACATGAGAGTGGAATAGAAGATGATATAGTGAGATATACAAATGTAGGTCTATTATGTGTGCAAGAAATGGCAGCAGATAGGCCTAACATTTCTACAGTGCTGTCGATGCTGAGTCGTGAGATCGTAGAGCTTCCTAAGCCTAAGCAGCCGGCATTTCTAGGGATGAGGATGTCTGAAGCCTCACAATCCTCTGCAAAGAGTTCGAGTAAATGTTCGGTGAACGATGTCACTATTTCTATAGCTGAAGGAAGGTAGCCTAATCTTGTGATGACCTCTTTTTGCATATTAGTGGTGATCAACCGATTATTTGTGGAAGGCAGTAATACATTTTCTTTGAGTCAGCTCATTTGTGTCATGTCAGAAGATCTACTCTTCATTATGTTGTTCTTGCTTCACCATACTCTTTTAGATTAAGTTATTCGAGTTTATAATTGAAAACAAACATTTATTTAACAGCAGTCAGCAAGTGTAATAATATAGATATAAATAGATATTATTGCATGTATGGTGATTAGGGGTGTCAAACGGTAACCGGTTCTCGGGAAGAACCGGTACCGAACCGGTACCGGACCGGGAACCGGGAACCGGGAACCGGTTTTTCGGGAAATAAGCCGGTTCCCGGTTCTAAGTTTTAAAAAATTTCCGGTACCCGGGTAACCGGTACCGAACCGGTACCGAACCGGGTACCGGTTTTATAAAATTAAATATTAAAAATATATATTTTATATATTTATTTTATGTTTTATATTTTTTATAAAATTATTTTATATATTATAAAATATTTATAAAATTAAATTAAATTATATTTATATTTAATTATTATTTTTTAAATTAATATAATTTAAAAATAATTAAAAAAATATTTTAAAATAATAAAATAAAAAAAACCGGTACCTTAACCGGTTCTACCGGTTAACCGGTACCGAACCGGTCGGTAACCGGTTAACCGGTTAAATAACCGGTTCCGGTACCGGTTCCTCAAATTGGGACTTTTCCGGTACCGGTTAACCGGTTAACCGGTTCCGGTTAACCGGTTAACCGGTTCCGGTTAACCGGTACCGGACCGGTTGACACCCCTAATGGTGATAATGGTTTCTACATATTCTAACAAGCACACTGTCAATTTAAATTATTGATTAATCTAAACTCTAATGTGTTCCTTTGTCACGTAAAACAGGATCCTTAGAAAATTATAAGCAAATTATTAGTCAAAGGCACATACATAAACTCTAGTGTTTTCCCACAAAAATATTGAATACTGATATACTAATAATATCTGTCCACGAAAAGTGTATTGTCTCCAGAATATGCTCTGCATGGAATATTCTCTGAGAAATCAGATGTTTATATAGCTTTGGAGTCCTATTACTTGAGATTCTTAGTGGAATATTCTCTGAGAAATCAGATGTTTATATAGCTTTGGAGTCCTATTACTTGAGATTCTTAGTGGGATGAAGAATTCCAGTTTTTATGATGATAACCAACAACTCTTCTTAATAGCACATGTAAGTTGCCGAGTTTTGGTTTATGACAAGAATACATATTTGCAATTTGTTTGGAGAGTGAATTTAAGCATTTGTAATGGCAGGCATGGAAATTGTGGAATGTAGGAAAAATAGTACATTTGATGGATCCAGCAATGTATGATGGTGGAATGGAAGATGATATAGTGAGATATGCAAATGTAGGTTTGCTGTGTGTGCAAGAAATAGCAGCTGATAGGCCTAACATTTCTACACTGCTGTCGATGCTTAGCTGTGAGATCGTCGAGCTCCCTAGCCCTAAGAAGCCAGCATTTCTTGGGATGCAGATGATCGATCGCCGATTTTCGAGGTGAGATTTACACGATAGTTAGGGGTTTAAATGACGAAGGATTTACGTGGTTCGACTTTTAATGAAGTCTACGTCCACGGAGAGGAGAACTCTTTTATTATGAATTAGATGAGAGCTGAAATATAGATTACAGAAAGTGATTGTC
>JAPKLX010000019.1:461520-577285 GCA_026898415.1 Leonotis leonurus | reverse complement strand
GAGCTGCTTCTGGGCATTGGGCCTTATTGATGGGCCATATCCTATCAGCAGATGTCTCAAGCCACACAATTCTCTGCAAGAGATTTAGATAAATGTTCTGTTAACAGTGTAACTGTTTCCATAGTTGAAGGTAGGTCAGCTAAAGACATCTTTTTTCATTTCTGGAATTCAGTAAGTATTGTAATACCTATATATTGAACAAGCTTAGTGTGGCATGATAGAAAATCTACTTTTAATAATTGTAATACAATTATGCTTGCTTTACCCCATATTTTGTAAGCAAAACAAACATTTAACATCCAGATTAACAGTCTATATATACTTGATATAAAAAGCAAGTATTATAGTTGATCCACATTTTAAAAAGCACCCTCTTAATTTCAACTAGGGATTACCTTACAAACTTGATAAACAAACAATTAATTAAAAAAACACACAGAAAGGCCACCATAGATGGAATTATATTAATCGATGAAACATATTGAAAATCTAAATGTATCATCACAAATAATAATAAACAAGCCAGCAACAACAGCAATCATAGACCATTCTTTGTCCCAACTTTATGTATCATTATTGATATCATTATTAATTTTTTTTTATCAATTATCAAACAATGAAAACTAATTAACATTTATGAAGCTTAAAAAAATTATAACCTTAATTTTGATATAATCAGTCCAAATAATTAATTTTTAACAACAAATACATATTAAATATATAAAATAGTTATAAATTAAATTAATGAAGGCAGTTGGGAAATGCAACAATAAAGCTTGAAGTTTTAGGCTAATAAAATTCTTCAAAATTAAAAGTCAACGGAAAAGGATATGGTTTAATTAGTCCTCACCTTTCCATTAGGACACAAACAAAATTGAAATTTGTATGGTTAAGTCAAAGTCACTCTCCAATTCCCTCACGAATAAATAACACTCATCAGCCTTTCAAAGAAACACGCTCATGTCCAATCAATCAATGATCACAATTTTAAAACCGCGTTACTCTACAGTCTACTCTGCATTCAAACTTCAAATATCCACCTTGTGTAGCTTGAACAATGTCTCTGTACCAGAATAATTTCAATCTTGTAGTATTTCAGTAGCAAGCAAAAGAAGAAGAAAACTAAGTGCAGATAGAAATATGCCAACCTATGGGCAAAATCTGTTTGTGATCATACTGGCTTGTTTCTTTATATATGGTGCATCCATTGACACCATAAGAGCTAATGAATCTCTCAGAGACTCTGAAGCTTTGTTTTCCAAAGGGAACAAATTCAAATTAAGTTTCTTTAGCCCACCAAATAGCACTCACCGTTATGTAGGTATCATGTTTAATCTGCCAGTGATGACTGTTGTATGGGTAGCTAATAGGAATAAGCCTCTCTATGATTCCTTAGGAACACTCCAGGTATCATCAAATGGAAATATTTTGATCTTTGATGGTCAAATGAATATATTGTGGTCGACTAATCTTTCAATTTCTGTGAGGAATTCTAGTGCTGTGCTCTTGGACAGTGGGAACCTCATTCTGCAAGATCATGACTCCAGCAATGTGTATTGGGAGAGCTTCTTACATGCTTCCGATTCCTGGTTATCAAAGATGAAGCTTTTCACAGATTTGACCAGGAATGAGAAGAGTATACTGACATCATGGAGAAGTGGTGATGATCCGGCACCGGGAAGTTTCACGTTCACCATTGAGCCTTCAGACATTCCACAGTTTTTCATTTTGAAGGATGATGATCCCTACTGCCGTACTGGTTTTGCCATCAAAGGTGGCTACGATTATGGAACTTTTGTTGGCGAGGATTCTCAAGGAACTGCAAGTCGAACCTTTACACTTTCGAATTCTTCTGTTGTGCAATATTATGCCTTGAACCCTTCAGGGGAAGTTGAGGAGAAGGTGTGGTCTCATGAGAAGATAGGCTGGGAGGTGAAGATGTCATCGGTGGATAACGAGTGTGATTTTTATGGGAAATGTGGACCTTTTGGAAGCTGTAATGCTGAGGAAAGACCAATATGCTCTTGTTTTCAGGGCTTCATGCCGAAAAGCAAGCAAGAGTGGGAGACAGGGAATTGGAGTAGTGGCTGCACTAGAAAAACTAGCCTCAAATGTGGAGAAGAGGATGAGTTTGTGAAGATGGAGAGTGTAACGTTGCCCGATCACTTTAAATTGAATCCCCTACATGGAGAAGAATGTACACTGGCATGCAAGAGTAATTGTTCTTGTATAGCTTATGCATATTCTTTTGGGATTGGATGTCTGCACTGGACAGGTGAATTAACAGATGTAAAGAGGGCAGCTTATGGTCAGGATTTGTACATTCGAGTGGCAAAGTCATCAAAAATGGGTAATAACCAAGATAATCTAAGAGCATTTATTGTGTCCACAGTTATCGTGGGAATTATACTCATAGCTATATGTGCATACTTTTTGCCCAAACTCTTGCTGCATTACAGAGGTAACTACTTACTTACTCATCCAACTTGAGTTTGTAACTATTATGCCACCTGCAACTTGTCTGATCTATTTTTCTCTTCTAATTCCAAGAAGTAAGGAAGCATACAACTAGGTTGCAGTTCTCCAATAATAAGGCAACTGCTATAGAGTCTTCGAAACAAAATGAGATGCATGGAGTTAACCTGGAGGAGCTACCTCTATTTGAATTTCAGATGCTATCAGATGCGACAAATAATTTTGATCCTGTCAATAAGCTTGGAAAAGGTGGATTTGGTATAGTCTACAAAGTAATCCCATCTTCTTTCATGGCACATTTATTTTTTCGTTCTGAGTTTGTGTACTTTGTGGTGAGAGATATGACTCCATCTCTGTTTCTTAGGGAACATCTCCATATGGAGAAGAAATTGCTGTGAAAAGGCTAGCAAGATCTTCTAATCAAGGAGTGGAGGAGTTCATGAATGAGGTTAAGGTGATTTCTAGGCTTCAGCACCGTAATCTAGTCAGACTAATTGGTTGCTGTGTGGAATATGATGAAAAAATGCTAGTTTATGAATATATGCCCAATGGAAGTTTGGATGCCTATCTGTTTAGTAAGTCCATGATCATTCTATATATGCAAGTTCAAGTAAATTATTACAAATCATTTGCATTGCAACTATGTTGTTCATTGTTTAACTTCTGTGATAATCCCATGCAGATTCGCACAAACGACTGCCTGTGGACTGGAAAACATGCAAACTCATTGTTGAGGGGATATGTCGTGGCTTGCTTTACCTACATAGAGATTCAAGGTTAAAGATTATCCACAGAGATATCAAGGCTAGTAATATCTTGTTGGACGAGGAGTTGAACCCTAAAATCTCCGACTTTGGCATGGCAAGTATATTTTGTGGCAAGGACAGTCAAGCCAATACAACAAGAGTTGTTGGGACATAGTAAGCAGATTGCCTCTCATTCAAGTAAATGTATTTTGAGACACATATTTCTTACATTGCAGCTAGGAATACTTTATTATCATGGATTCGTGATTGCAGTGGATATATGTCGCCAGAATATGCTCTGCATGGAATTTTCTCCGAAAAATCAGATGTTTATAGCTTTGGGGTTCTACTATTAGAGATTCTTTGTGGGAGGAAGAATTCCAGTTTTTATGATGAAGATCAACAACTCTTCTTGTTACCGTATGTAAGTTGCTGTCTTTTGATACAAGAACAGATATTTTGAATTTGTGTCATTTTGTAATGTTGTGGATATGAATAGGCATGGAAATTATGGAATGAAGGAAATATAAAGAAATTGATGGATCCATGCATAGGCATATATGAGAGTGGAATGGAAGGTGATGCAGTGAGATATGCAAATGTAGGTCTATTGTGTGTGCAAGAAATAGCAGCAGATAGGCCTTATATATCTACAGTTCTGTCGATGCTGAGCTGTGAGATCGTCGAGCTTCCTCGCCCTAAGAAACCGGCATTTCTTGGGATGCATATGTCTCAAGACACACAATGCTCTGAGAAGAAATGCTCTATGAATGATGTCACTATTTCAGTAGCTGAAGGAAGGTAAGTTTGGAACATTTTTTTCCATGGGTATGGATATCAAAGAGCTAATTATTGGTTGATATGATTTGTGTTTAGAAAAACAGTAAGTAACAAATTTATGCCGAGTCACAGTAATATTAATCTATAGTTTACCTAAACTGATGCTGTATATTTCAATAACAAGGCCACTGTCAACAGATTTTTGGACTTCATTTATTTATTTTTGAACATAAGTTTTCTAACTTTGTTGAGTTAGTACTTTGCAATAATCCTGCTATTGTCTTCTCTTTTTCAATAGGGTCTTATGTCCTCTCTCACCTCTAATATAATGTTAAGTAATACCATGCATGTCTTTGCAAGTTGATTCTAGGATTTGCATTCTATTTCATATTAATATCTGCATACGGTGATAGTGTGATACTATTTCTGCGGATCAACTAAATGAAAAGGATAACCTGCGACAACTTTTAGGAAATAAATTCAACCTATATATACTGCAAACAAAGTCAAAGATAATAGACTTAACCACCTCTAATGTCAAGTGTTGCAACTATAAACTTCAACTTATGCCTATTTGCAGGAATAACCCTCAAAATAAATATTCAATTTTATATATGATTTATTCTATCATAATCTCCCTAAATTTTATCTAAATTTTCTAATATCAAATAAATTTATCATAGTTTATGTATTTTTCATTTTGACAATTTGAAAGTTCAAATAGAGAAACATTTTAATCATATTGATTGACATGCAAAATCTGCCGACATATTTCTATTGTAGACACCTAATATGTTGGACATTAACTGCCATTAGACCAATACAAGCGTATAATTGTTTGATTTTCCAAACAAAAAAGGTTCAAACAACGATAATTTGTTATATTTTCTCCACTCTTTGAATGAGGGAAACACACATAAAAAGTGGTTAATTACCTAAAAGTACACAAACTATTTTTAACTTCAACGTTTAACACGATTAGAAAAGATTGCAATGAAAATGCACAAACATTACAAGTAATTATAATTCAACGGGAATTCGAATTCCGATTGATATGTTAAACACCAACGTTCAAACACTTGCACTAGATACATTTGATTCAAAATTAACAACATCATTGATCAAGAAAGAAAGGGAAAAAAAAACATAAATCAAATCTTAGAACAAGTGGTGTTCGAGAAGAGCAGAGATTCAGTGAAGCGAAGCTGCGACGAAACCAAATCAAATTCCAAGAGATTATCCTCCAACTGATACGCTCCGATCACCACCGCCGTCCGAGGACTCGAGCCGCCGTCGACAATTCCCAGGCACGTCGTTTCCCGACTAACATCCACCATCAGATTAGACCCTCTTATCCTCCACGTCACCTCCTCCCTTCCCGCCAAAACCACCTCTATCTCCGGCACCGCGGGCCCCGCCGCCGTCCTCGCAATCGACGCGGAACTGAAGCACGCCCTGAACGGGGCCACCGCCGCCGCGCTCTTGATCTTCATATCCGACGCCGCCTTCGCGTACGCCCTCGCCAGCGGTTTGTAGATGTTGTTATGCACCGCCGTGAAGTTCTGCAACGTGCTAATTTTGGTTCCCCCGACTCCATCTTTATCAAAGGCGAAGTACGAATCCTTCACGTTCACCCGATTCCCGGCTACGCGGATCGATTTCACGTCGATGAAGTACTCCTCCGACGCGTCGCCGGTGGTGTAGATCGGATAGGTGCTCACTGGATTTATAATCAACGGCGTTGTTTTGTAAGATCTCGCGGATCCCGGTTTAATCCCTACCGTCAGTTTCCCGACGCCCGAAGAGGGGAGGCAGAGAGAGAAAGCACGAGGTAAATTAAGCTTGGTGGAAGCTTGTTTGTGGAGAGAATTCTGAGATCTAGCTAAGCCTAGCATGCCGGTGGCGCCGGCGGCGAGGCCGGTGAGGTAGTCCTTATCCATGCAAGAGAAGGAAAAATCCGGCAGGGCGGCGCGGTTTTTGGCGAAGAAGGTATCCTCATAGTAGCCTTGTGAGACGAGAATGTCTAGGAAAGGGTTGTAAGGGGTGGAGCCGCAGGTGTCATTGGTGCAGCCGGGGCGGAGCGGGAGGTTGCAGCCGTAGCAGCCGAGTCCGCCGGCGGCGTCGCATTTGGCGGACCCGCAGGTTATGGGGGCGTAGGTGGTGGAGATGTAGTCATTGCAGGAGAACCAGAGGAAGGGGCCACCGAGGTCCAAGGCGGCGTTGATGGCGGCGAGGTTGCTGCCCATTTGGAAGGTGGTGATGTATTGAGAGGTTTTGGTGTCTTTGCGGATGGGGAGGATTAGAGGGTTTTGGGCGGAGACGGCGGTGATGAATAATGTGAGTGTGAGGAAGAGAATGGAAGCCATAGTTGGAAGTGATCGATGATGATATTTCCATTCTATTATTAGGTGTATATATAATATAGATAGATTAAGTGCCTTTGAGAACTGACAAGTAAATGCGCGTTTGCAGAATCTAGTGTTAGTTACTTAATTAGTTAATTAAATGTCGTTGGTCAAAGATGGCAGCTTACTATAAATGAAATCTCAAATCTCAAATCTATCAGCATTCACAGTTGTTTTAAAAAATGCTTATATGAATATCTATAGAGCATTTGATCCTTTTGTCGTCTCAATCCTTTTCTCGCTATTATATTTTTTTTTCAGTGTATTAGGATTTAACTTTAGAATTATTTAGTGTTCATTTATTCAATTATGATTTAAAAAAATCTATCTTTTATTATTTAGTTTACTCGTATGGAGAAGTATTATATAGGGAGAAATTGGAAGACAGTTTGGCTTTATAAGATACCTCTAACAACAACTGAAAGCTAACCTTTTTTATATATTAATCATATTTTAATTTGATACAAACAATCACACGCATAATAATGATAATTTATTAAGGATGTCACTCGTGTCAATCAGGTGTGTATAGTAGTTATTCATATTCATAGTTGTGATTG
This sequence comes from Leonotis leonurus, assembly GCA_026898415.1. Classification (NCBI taxonomy): domain Eukaryota; kingdom Viridiplantae; phylum Streptophyta; class Magnoliopsida; order Lamiales; family Lamiaceae; genus Leonotis; species Leonotis leonurus. The sequence continues at coordinate 570,319 of JAPKLX010000019.1, read as the reverse complement.
GAGATCATATTTTTCATCCGATCTATCATCCGTCACAGATATCAAAATCATTCAAACCTATCATCGGATGGATACTCACGAACCCACCATATCCATTGGATATACGTCACCACCACTCGTTGGGTACCTGTTAATCTGTCACCCATATGTATCCATCACCAACAAAATATTTAATTTTAATATTGAAGAGATATGATATATAATTTTATAAGAAAATAGTAAATTATGGTTAATATTAGGGGATGAGTATTTCTCCAATATTTTATGAATATTTCATTGGTATTTTACATGTACTTTTTGCGTTATATGAGTTTCACGGCTATGAATAGTAACTATCAATATTTATAATTTGAACTAAATTGATACTAAATTATATCCACAAAACAACTCATAGATATCAAAATGCCTCAAACTCTCATTTATTAAAGTCAGATATCCACAAATAGAAATGACAATGGGTAGGATTTGGACCGGATTTTAGTTGGTCCAGATCCAGATCTAGATCCATAATTTTTTTTGTCCAGATCCTTTGGATCTAAAAAAATTAGACCCAGACCCAAATCCATTGGATCTACGAATTCACGTGTCCAGATCCAGATTATTTTTTCTTAAACAATATTCAAATCGAGAAAAAAAATACGTTGAAAATATTCAAACATTAAATTTTTCATCATCCAAATAATACCCCTTTGTCCCACTTCATTAGTTCTATTTGATTATAATATTACACCCAATTGAATATAAAATGAGACTAATGAAGTGGGACAGATGGAGTATAAGTTTGTAGACTATAAAAATGACATAGTCATTCAAATGAGTATATTCCAAAAATCAATATTTGTAATCATCGAGCTCAAAGTGTTCTATATTACTACTACTTTCAAAATCACCAGCATCCTACACAAATTAAGAAAAAAGATTCTTTTACATAAGCACAAATAATTAATAAAATGAAAATGTCAATAAAGTCAATTTGTTCTCCATCTTCATCAGAATTTTCGGTAACAGTAGAACAAGTACGTGAGATATTAAAAGTACACTTATCAATAAAATATAAAATATATAAATTATCATTAAGTTAAAATAAGAAAAATAATTAAACAAATAGACAATGATACATTTCGAAATATAAAAAATAATTATTACATTTAATGTCACCGATCATCTAATTTTGCAAGTAAAAACAATTTAACCTTAAAATAAACATTATATGTATAATTACTAAACTTAATATATTTAATTTTGGATTTCGGGCTGGATCTGAGTCTTGAAAAAAAATTCTAGATCCACAACCAGTATTTGAGAAATAAGTCCAAATTCGACTCAAATTCGTAAAAATGAATTTGGACTACTAGATCTGAACCGGGTTCTAGACACATTGCCTTCCCTATCCACAAATATCAATATCTACGTGTAAATTATCATCCATATGTATTAAGTTAATTGATAATATAAAATGCGTTAAAGTTAATTGATTATATAAAATGCAAGTGCGTATATACCGCGTTATATGTATGTTTAGTCTTTCCAATAAGAGGAGCCTGGAACTTTAATTAGTTGTAATATTTTATCCATACACACATTTCAATCATCCATTTAAGATATTGTTCGTTGTACATAATTTTTGTAGCATATATTATATGCCACTTATAAAGTTAATTCTAACAACCAAAAGCAATAGAGAAGAAGAAAAAGGAAATTGTCGGGTCAGCATTTCTTATTTCTTTTGTATTAAAAAATTGATTCAACTTAATTTCATAAAGATGTACTCTCTCCTTTCGTCCAGTTTTTAACATATTTCATTTTCTGTTCATGTATTAATGTTTTTAACACTTGAAACCATCTATTTATAGTACATATACAATTTCATTTCATTCAATACACACAACAACTTAATTAAAAATAAATTATATAAACCTTCTATTGCTAGATCAAAGCACTCACATGATAAATGTATTTCCGATATAATTGTGATGTATTTTTATGCATAATATAATGCATTCTGAATTTGGACCATTAATATACAATGATAAACGATTCAGATTTCTTCTTATTCTTCACATGATAGTTTCTTTTTGCTTGATCCACCATTAATAAATATATGCATGTGGTATGTGTGTTGGTTGATGGTATGAGTTCAAAGTCTCCAAGGCACAATGTTTAAAATTAAATCTAATTCACTCGTCCATACAATTATTACTTATTTTGATCTGATATCTATCTTAATGAAATAGTTTGATGTAAAATATACTCTGTACTGAGTAAAGTTTATATAATCACTTATTATAATGTTGTTAAAATTGATGTTGTATAGGAAGCTGTGAAGGGATTACTTATGACAAAATAAAAAAATCAATCAAATAGCAATGTTGAATTAATTAAAATAACAAAATGGATAATAATTATATAAACAATATGTATTTACAAATTAAAAAGTATATATACGCGCAGGCCGGTCCTAACAATAAAGTGGTCCAGGGCAACATTAAAAAAATAGGCCATATGTAAATAAGAAAATATTATTTTCAAGAATAATTAATCATTTTATTTAATTAACTTTTTTTACTTTGTAAAAAAAAAAAATTCAAGCAACGATAATAATAATTCAAATTTTATACTATTTTAAAATTAAATGTTATAAATAATTGTATAATAAAAAAAGTTCACCTTAAACCTTGAATACTCTAAGAAAATCCAAAAAATATATGCAAAAAAATTCTTATTTTAAGCTTATATTTATATGTATTATTTATATAAATTGTCAGTCTTCTAGAAAATTTATTATAATTAATTTTTTTATATTTTATATATGACCCAAAGTTAAAAAGGGATACATCTATAATTAAACAAGTTGATAAAAATATAGTTACCAAGAATCGAACTTGAATATATGTAGTTTAATAAAAATATCTCATAACCATTGAACTAAGTAATATACATAATTATTAAGACATATTAATATTATATATTGAGAATCTAGATTTTTGGACGGTCACCCGAGCTCGATCCACCGGCCGTGTGAGTTTGAATATAAAAAAGTCAATGACGACTGGATAGGAAAATGACATGCTAATATATTGTAATCCAATCCAATGAGATTTCCTAGAAAAAGTGAAAATATATCTATATAGCCGTTCCAGAGCTTCAGCCGTGGATTGTAAAGTCAACTCTATATAAACCGTGTATTTGACTAAATTTATTTTAAGGAGTTTATAAATTTTATAAATTTATAAGTTATTGTAAGAGCTTATAAATTGTTGAATAAATTGAGTGAAGCTATTTACTTTTTTAATAACTTATAAATTCTAAAAATTTATTTTTACAATTTTGAATGAGCTCGTAAACTTAGCCAATCATCCTTATCGAGCGTGTGGCTAGAGGGAAAATTAGATTGCATTCAATCTAAATAGTCAACTCAAGATAAGATTTGTGAAAATTAATTGTTCAATCTGCTGTCATCCATTTTCCTATTTACAGTATTTTAGCTGGTTGAAAGTACATTTCGTACAACATAATTGTCAATGTATAGTCACCGGTCAAATAGTTTATGAAAATACTAGTGTCATTATCAATGTAATTGGGTATATATGATATTTGAATTAAAATGATTCGAAAATTAAACAATAATAAAGTGGTTATATAAAACCAAGATTACTTATTTTGTGAATGGACTGATATAATATTATTCAATTAATTTCCACATTTCATTCAAATAAGAGACATTTATAACCTGAATGGGGGGAAATTGCGAACCGTTGATCTTCGTTTAGCATAAAACTGAACAAGTGAAGTAAATCAGAGGATGTTCCAGCTGATTTTCTTGGTAGGGGTTTCCACTACTTTCAAAATCGGATTAAAAACTCTTTCTTCAATTACGTACCCCATGTTGTTGGGCTTTTTGTTTAATGATGTGTGCATGTCATTGATTAGAATATGCTATTGTTGGGGGATCGATATCGATTGACAGATGTTCGTTCCTTCCAAGAATGCAAAACTATGTTTTCACGTATGATATATATGATGGGTAACAAATATTGTTTCTTGTTGGCATTAGTGTTTTCTGGAATTACTAGGATGCTAAACTTTCTCCTAGCTTAACGTTTGGACTACCATGGTAACTGTATTCATTGCATGGTTTTCTTTGTTGGTTTTGCTACATGTGAATTTGTCGGGATTTGAAATCATAGTTGAAAGAAATCCGATGCCATAACATCCTAATCTGACTTAAGTTCACGGATAATTACAATCGATCACATGATCTCTGACTTCTTTGAAGTCATTTAGACTTGCAGTTTTCATTATGTTATTGCTACAACTAACTGAATTTGAAGCTGATTGATGCTTGGATTCTTGAGTATATAGTGTTTAACAATGCCTAGCTAACAGAGAAAATGTTCGATTATATTTGTTCTTCGATCAGTGATATCTGCATTTATAGATGATGCTATGGCTTCAGGAGGTGGGGTACTTATTCAGTGATTTGCCGAACGATCCAGAAGGTGTCTTTTCAATTACTTGAGTTGATTTATTAATAGGCATTTGGACCTTTAAGGGCAATTGCATAAGTTTTTTCATTTCCTTCCAATGAAACTGAATATCCTTTACTTGTGGAGTAGCATTCCATGTGCACTCGTTCATTTTCAAAAAGCTGATGCATGTGTTGATTTTACTGTTATGTATGAGTACTTATAATGCTTTCAGTACAATATCCAATAATTACTACTGTTAATTACAAATGCCAAAGTTTGTTTCCTTGATATGTTCATGTAGTTTTTGTGGCAGAAAACTTAAGGTCGGTCTTGTACTTGTCTGCAGGCAGAATATAAATGCATTAATTAATGTTACCATTGCTATTGCTTATCTGGTGTATATACATGGTACGTATGGTATGAGCTTATCTGAAGCATATAGTTTCTTCAAACCCCCTTTTAAATCACAACTCCTTGCTAACTGTAGCTTGTTTTGTTTATTTCAAATTAAATGAAAGTCACTGGACAGTAGTCAAATATGATTTGTATATTTAACTATATTCAATTAGTTTATCTTCAGTGTGATGCCAACTGTTATTGTTGTTCAAATGAAAATGATAAATGGCATTATTGAGTATTATTACTCGTCTTATTTGGAAATAAAAATAAATGGGGATCGGAATAACTTTGGTTCACTGCAGTGATAAAGATAGATGGAACTGATTCTGTTGTGACATAGTACGTTATGATGACAAGTACAAGGTTTGCGTATAGAGTAGGTTGTTGGAGAAATAATTATAACAGTGTGTAATTACAATCAAAGCACTTCAGTTGTGGAGCAGTGGCTCATGATAAAGAAATTACTGTCTTCAATATAATTTGATTCTCAATACTCTTATCTCCTATTAGAAAGAGAAAAAAAAAGGCTTCATTTGGAATTTCTTGCATTTTACCAACGGGAGAATATTCCTGCAAGCTGATTTACTTTCTTACAGGTTGATTGTCAAAACACATGAATATTGATTACCTATATTTACAAAAAATATTACGATTAAAATTTTGTAATTACTGCATTTTTTGTTTAGGATTTAATTGGACGATCTTTTTCCCTAAAAAGAAATTGGCCAATGTAGACGTACGACTTTGTTTCTAAATTATTGGATTTCATCTTTTGGAACTACAAATATATATACAGGCTAGTGGTGTATAATTAATCTCTTTTACATATGATAAAGTACCACCAAGAAGAAGAAGAAATTAAATTATGTGTGTTAAATTGAGAAGTATGTGAATACCACTATATTCCATATTGTAGCTGTTACTTAATTAATCTTTATCAAATATATATATGATGAGTCTTTTTTCGAGAACGATCGGATCGAGAGACCTCCGATCCTATAATTAAGACTTTTACAGAATAACCATATAAATATTAATGTGACGATGCATGCCTCTGGTTAAGTACTCTCTCTGCAGTATCTCTCTCTCTCTTTATATATAGTAGTGTATATATTGAAAAGAATGAAAAAGAGGAGGATAAAAATGTAAGCATTTCTGGCGCGTTGAGAAATTAGGCGTGGAGTGCATGAAGAGTAGAAGTAGAGCACACCCATCCTTCATGACTTAACATTACATGGACTGTAGATTAATACACTTGCAAGCATCGTCTCTATTAATTTACCTCACGCGTATAACGTAATTGTCCCAACTTCATAAACGTGACGTATATCTATCTATCTATACTTCCCACTCTCTCATTCCATCTACACATACTGGAGAGAGAAGAGGGGTGTAAAAGAGAGTAGTAAAGTAAGTGTAAATCTCTATAAATTAACCTCACGAGACTGCAACATATCGCATTTAATGACAACCCTAGTGCTAAAACACCCACATTTCCCACCTACACAACGCAAACCTACGTACGCATAAATTAATCTCTCTCTCTTCTTTTCTCCTCTATAAATAGGCAATACCGACTTTCCATAAACAAAACAAAACAAGAATATTGATCACACGCACACACAACAACAAACAAAAAACAAAATACATCAAGTTTTGATCTTGATCCCATGTCTCACATAGCAGTAGAGAGAAACCGCCGTAGACAAATGAACGAACACCTCAAAGTTCTACGTTCTCTAACCCCATGTTTCTACATCAAAAGGGTCCGATCCCCACTTCTATTCTTAACAACGAATATTTAAATTAACTTTATCCGATTATCATTTTATTTTTCTGAGTTTTAGGGTGATCAGGCATCGATTATTGGTGGAGTGGTGGATTTCATAAAGGAGCTGCATCAAGTGGTGCAGGCTTTGGAGGCGAAGAAGAGGAGGAAGAGCCTGAGCCCTAGCCCCGCCCCGACCCCAAGTCCCAGGCAATTCCGGCTGAGTCCTCTACCGGAAAGCCCTTTTTTTGATAATTTTAAGGAGCTTGGAGCTTGCTGCAACTCTCCCGTTGCTGATGTCGAAGCAAAGATTTCTGGGTCGAACGTGCTTTTGAGGACTATATCGAGGCGGATTCATGGACAAATCGTTAGGGTTATCGCTGTTTTGGAGAGGCTTTCGTTTGAGATTCTTCACTTGAACATTAGTAGCATGGAAGACACTGTTCTTTACTCCTTTGTTATCAAGGTATATATAATCTATATATGACTTTGTGTGTGTGTGTGTGTGTTTCCATTTCCACCAAAGTCATTGATTTCGTATATATAATAGTAGGATAATAGTCTATGTATTTTATGCGCACAACAATTTCCATCAATTTGCATGACCTTTTTTAATTACTTTATTGAGTAAACATTTAGGCACCAGAAGCGAACAGTTTTGATAGTGATTAAGTTCTCCACATCAGAAAATTTAATTTATACACATCATTCAAGAATTCGCATGCAGACTGAATAACTAGAAAAAAAGAAGCTAAATAAACGGTTGATCATCAGCCTAGCTACTTATATATATTGCCATTCATGATAATTAATCTTAGGTCATATATATATATATATCACAGCGTAGATTATGTATAACATGATTTGATATTTATTAATGATGACAGATAGGGCTGGAGTGCCAAGTGAGTGTGGAGGAGCTAGCCTTTGAAGTTCAGCAGAGTTTCTGCTGTGAAGTAGCCCGCATCAAGGACCATGCACAAATTTAGTTCCTGCACTTTCTTTTTCTCATAAAATTAAATGAAGTTTCTATGCAACCCTAATATATATGTGTATATTAGGTTGCTAGCTCTATATATATATGAAGGGAAAGAACTGCATGAGAGTATTCACTATAGGGTTTGTAATGATTCAAAATGATGTTATATATATAGTATCGTCTTTGATTGTCACTAATTAAGGCAAGTCTAAAATAGATACACTTTTGACGTAACAAGAGATGAAGCATATATGTTTATGTTATGAATTGTCTTTTACTACTTTATGTATTACTCCCTGCGTCCCGCTAAATGCGACCACGAGGATCCGGCACATAGTCTAAGAAAGTAAAGTATTGTTTTAAAAAGTCTAGGAAATATGTATTTAAAAGTTTTTTTTTCTTTTTAAGAAAGTGACCACTTTTAATAGGACGAACCAAGAAGGAAACGTGGTCAATTTTAACCGGAGGGAGGGTAGGGGGAGTAATATTTTTGTGGTCAAAATTTGTCTTTGTTATGAACTGCATGAATTGTCTTTGACGTAACACGATCGAGATGGAGTAATATTTATGAAAAATGGTCAAAATTTGATGTTTTAGTTAGAGCTTATATAAGTTATATCCTTTTGGAGCTATATATTCTGATCGAGGATTTTTATATTTACATTTCAATCTTCTTCCTTTTTCCCAACGAAATGACGAAACATGAAAATGAAATGTGGAATTATATTCATAAAAATATTACTCCCTCCGTCCCGCTAAAAGCGGCCACAAAGAGATCGGCACGGAGATTAAGAAACTAAAGTGTTGTGTGTGAATAAAGTAGGAGAGGGATAGTTTAAAGGTAAAAACTTTTTCTTTTTAGAAAAGTGGCCACTTTTAGTGGGACGACCCAAAAAGGAAACATGGCCACTTTTAGCGGGACGGAGGGAATACTTTTCTATCCCCTAAATATTTCCTTAGAGAATAAATTTAACAAAATCAACAATGTAATCTTTTCTTTCAAATGTATATAAAAGTGTTGGAACTAAAATTTATTAGTTATTATTATTATATACTCCCTCAGTCCTATTAAGCTTGTCACATTTTCCTTATTGAGACGTCTCACTAAGTTTGACACATTCTAAAAATAGTAAAAATTAGCTCTTCAAAAAGGTGTGGACTCTACCATCTTTATCATTCTTTCACTACTTTATACACACTCCATAATAACCGTATAAATCGGAAAAAAAAAAGTGTCAAGCTTAGTGGGACGGATGGAGTATATGTCATGGTTAAACAAGCACTGTACGTAAATATATTTCATATTATAATTTTCGACATTTTCGAATAAGAAAATATATATTTTATGTCCAAAAATGCATGCGAAATATTCACTCCTTCACCTTCTTAGCATGCAGTGTTAAAGAGATAAAAAAATATATATATACTTACAGCCATTAAAGGTGTAAATTTAAATTAATTAGTTAAGTGTTTCATATATATACTTTTTGGTAGCTCACGAGTATAAACTAGCTGGTGAGCATGCTACGAAGGTGATAAGTCGATTGTAAATCAAACTTAATTCTCTCATGTTAGTATAATATTCACTCCCTCCCACTAAGTTTAGCACTTTTTTTCGGGCACGCTTATTAAGAAAAATGTATAAAGTTAGGAGTGAGCAGTGGGTCGGACCCGGACCAAACAGGACCGACCCGCTAGGACCGAAGACTCAAAACTTTTAAAAAATATGGACCGACCCGGACCAAAAAAACACTCTGGACCGACCAAGACCCGAGCATCGGGTTCGGTCTGACCCGAAAAAAATAAATTAATTTATATTTTTCATTTCATGTTATATATATTACTTGTTTAATGTCACCAACAATTTCTAATATTCTCAATTCACAATAAAAATATAAAATAAAAATTGATTTATAATATAATAATTTATTAATTCAATTCCAAATTCATAAATAAAAATAAGTGTAAAAAATATTTTATATATTTCTTATTTATATATCTATATAAAAATATTATATATATTATATATATATGTCTTATTAAAATAAAAATAGATATATTTTAATTATATGAGTCAGTTCTAGATCTAGCGGGTCTGCGCGGGTCTGGATCCGGACCGACCCGGTATTTTACCGATCCTAAAAAAATGACCCAATTCGGACCATTACAATAGATGGGTCGGTTCGGGTTGGTTTTACGAGTCCGTTTTGAGTTTGTTCACCCCTATATAAAGTAGTGTAAGAGTGATAAAGGTAGTAGGATCCACATCTTTTTTGAGATATAATTTTTATTATTTTTAGAATGTGTAAAATTTAGTGGAAGGTTCGAATAAGGAAAGTGTGCTGCAAACGGCTCGAGAGTAACTTAATTAGTTTGCTTGGAAATCTAACTATTGCAAACAAAATATGTAGGGGATATCATGATTTTGAAATTTGAAACTATTAATGAGATTAATAGTATGGATGGTTTGCTGATTTATTAGGTTATTTAAATATTATGATTAATTTTTTCAACGGTTGGTTTTAAAAAATTAAAATAATTAGATGTGCCAAAAAAGCATTTGAAAAAAAAAACAAATCAAGCTGATAATATTTTGTTTTAATTAATTTGATTTCTTTTATTTGAATTTTCTTTACTTTTATAATTTACTTTTAGTTTAATTTGATTTTATTTAAGTAAAATCGAACTAAATAATCTAATTTTCATCCTAAAATTATGTTATACCACAAATAAAAAAATTAAACTAAATTGTATTGGTTTCTTAGCATTCCTCATGTTATAAGAATTTAAATCGGTGGTCCATTAATTAACCAATTTTAACAAGGTTTTATAAAATTGGGCCAATTGCATATTTCAAGTCCATACAATATCAAATATAGGCTTTTAAGTGGGCCATTTTGTTTTGGATAATCCACTGCCATTCATGATTTTATAATTAGCCTCACTAATTAAATAATATATATAGTAATTAAGTTCAAAAAGTTTCTTTGGCACCCCATGCTAGGTGAATAATATAAGTATATATCATATACTAATATTTGTTTCTTTAGTAATAAAAAAACCAAAAAGAGAAGAAGATGGATCATGCATTGAAAGATGTCGTCCTAAGGAGTGACAAGAAATGGTGGCAACCTAATACACGAGTCGAAAGCCTAAAGCACATATAATTAATTATAAGGTCAACATTTAAATACATCTATCCTCAATCAACTTTTATTCTTCCCCATTAATGATTTTTCTTGACTTGTGCATTAATGTGATTGATCCTCCATTAATTCCATGCTAATTTAACACCCTCACAAATTATTCATTACGTGAGTGCTATTAGAATTTTTATTAGAAATTAATAAATATAAATTCATTAGTAATAGATTATTATAATTCTTATGAAATAATTCCTACTTAATAAAAATGGAGCTTACGATAGGTGGACGAATAAGGTCATCCGGCCCGAGACTACCCGACTTGACCCAATTTCGGGTTAGGGGTTGATTGAAATATATATAGGAAATATAGATATTGAGTTCAGCCATATTTTAATATTTATATCTCATGTTAAATCATTTTTGTTCTTGTTTTCTAAATCTTACACAAATCAGTACTACTTTCTTTAACTAAAAAGCCAAGATGTATATTTAAATTATCCACAATATTTAAGATTACATTTGTTTAAGAGCATCTGTAGCGCCTAAGGGTTCGGGAAACTCAGGCAGGGGGCAGGGGAGCGCGGGCAATTCGAGGGATAAACCCGCGCTGCGGGCTTGGGTTGCGGGTGTTGGGGTTGTGTCCCGTGCGACGGGCACTGGGCGCGAGAAACCCACCCGGTTTCACCGTTGCGGGGCACGGTTTCCCGCGACCTCCTATTTTTTTTAATTTTTTTTTTATTCTTTTATTCATCTATAAATACCCTATTTCAATCTCATATTTTCACACATCTTCATCCATTCTTTAATCTTTCAACAATCTTTCTTCAACCATTTGTATTACAAATTAGCCAAAAAAAAATGGATGAACAATTCAATAGATTTCTATACCGAAGTCAAGGCGGAAGCTCCGATAATCAAAGTTCGGACAAATTATGTATTGTACTTTCTATTTCAAATTATGTATTTTAATTTCTAAGTTAGGATTTTAAATTATGTATTGTACTTTCTATTTCAAATTGAATGTTCTTTTAATTATTTTAATTTTTATTTTAATTTTCGTGTTTTAAATTTATTTTTTTTTCATTTTTATTTATTTATTTTATATTACAAATTTAAATTAACAAATTAAATTAATATCATTTTTCTCAAATTCAATCATTCTATAATTACTAAAGTGAAAAACTCTCACTGCTACCTATCAACACAACCTCTCAAACCTCATCCAAAAAAATTCCATTTATTTACAGAAATGTTATCGAAATCCTCTTTTGAGAAACCCTGATTGGGGATGCTGTAACTTCTTGCATGAGAATTCTATGCCTTGAAGATAATATATATATTTCTAAAATATTTTTGTAATTAAGTAACGAACGATCGTCATCACTTTACTATAAAATTCTGATATTTGCATTGTTTATCTTTCAAGTAGACCTAATATTCAACTTGATGGTAAATACATTTTGTGTACCAACAAAATTGCATGTATAAGCAATTCTGAAATTATTTCTGACATAAATTAAAATGAATTTCTTTATCAAGTAAATAGATCTATTGATTTGTATTAATTCATTATTTTACAGAAACTCAATGTATAAGTATGTAATTTCTTCCCGCTGACTTTATTCTGATTGGCCCCACCATTGATGATTCATACTCCACTAATTAATTTTTGGGCGTTTATTGATTTATTTGTATGCATTCGACTAGTTATCATGAAAATGGATACTTGACTTTATCTCTAATTAACCACTTATATATCTATATTTTTATGTATATATTTCATGAAAGTAGATGTATTTCTTTGCATGCGCAGATCCATCTTCTAAATTAACTAAAATTACATCATACATAAGTTTTGGACCAGGTCGTTACTGTATAAACAAATGTGGATTTTTTTTTATATTTATAGAGAAAAAGATAAGGTACGTGGGAAAAATAAAAACAGAAGTGAAAGCAATAGTACGTGCAGTAATTTAAATAATAATAATAAATAATAATATACTCTTTATGTCTCGTTCAAAGAAAATGAAGAATTAATCGTTTCATTTTTCAGTCATTTCTATTTATAAATTTGACATTTGACCTTTATTTTATAGAATATTAGAATCTGGTATTTGAGCTCTTGAAGCATTGTGGGTTGTTTGTATTTATTATTTGCCTTCTTTTGTTAACCATATTATAAAATAGAAAAATAGGGCTGCTTGAATATACAATATTTAATTTGATGATTTGTTTAGATCTTCTTCGGCCGCCTGCAGCATGTGACTGGACACTAATTACATAATTAGCTTAATGTTTTGGAAGAAAGGACAACTCATCATTTGACGTCGACTCTTTAACCCACAATTCACTAATATTTGTTATAGCTTTTAGATCATGTGTTTTGTTATTACTCCTATCGTACATTATATTTGTATAACTATACAACTTTACAGTACGCATTTTAAGAATTGTAATAAATAAAAATTAATTGCAGATAGTGATTGATCACAATGTGACGTGTACTAATAAATTGTAAAATCTGTGGTTCATATCTTAAAAAGTAGCGGTGTATATTCAGAATTCAGAAATTGGGTATCGACTTTTTCAGGTAATACATGATAGCTGATTGAATTTGGATATTCGAATCTTCAATTTTCGGGTTTTTGGATCGGGTCGGGTTTGAGTAATATCCGATACCTGATAAGGTATTAATGGAAACCTAATTTTTTCACTTATATTTATTATTTATATAATATTATATTTTAATTTTATAAGTTAAATATTTAAATATCCAAAATATTCAAATTTCTAAAAAATATTCGAAAATACGAACAATTTCAATTAGACCGAATAATTTCAACTACCCAAATACCATACCCGAAATACTCGAGTCGGATTCGAATACCCGAATTTTAAAATTTTCAGCTTTGGATTCAAATAGTAAAATTTTAGAATTTTCAAATTCGGGTACCCAATTTTTTTTAGGTTTAATAGACTACCCCTATTCAAAAGAGAAATGTTACATTTTGAGTGGATTGTTTGAAAGCTGAATTAACGACCAAATATAATGGACGTAACAACGAGCTGATGCTATACAAATTTGAGCCAACATATGCTGGACGTAAAACTAGGGTCTCTCAAAGACTAAAAGACTAAAACCAATATTACAAATTTGCAATTTATACTTTGGGTTGACGAAAAGTGTGCTGCGAGTGACCTATACTCCCTACCTCTCATTAAATTTGATACAATTTTCTTATTTGAACTCCCACTAAATTTGATACATTCCTAAAATAATAAAAGTAATCCCTATAAAAAAGTGTGGTCCCTATCACTTTTATCACACTTACACTACTTTATACACTCTCCTTAATAATTGTGCCCAAAAATTTTATGTCATACTTATTGGGACGGAGGGATTACAACTTTTTAAAGAATATAAAAAGTATATTTAAGAAAATGTATCACAAAGTAAAACATATAATAGGAGTATATTTTTAAAATAATGAATGTTTTGTAAAACTATGCATAAAAAAAGAATAATATTTATTGTGGACGGCTGAAATAGATAATAAAAGTACATTTTTCATGGATGAAGTATATTTATCTACAAGTATTATGTAAATTGGAAATACAAATTAATATATGTTTGTTTTGATGCGTAGTTACTAGTTGGTGCTAGTGTTGCATCCCCAAGATCGTGGTCTAGTTGTGGTGCAGAAGTTGGCCGAGGCGTGCGGCCGAGGCCGTGTCGAAGCGTGGTGCCGAGACACAACGTAACGTGGTGCATGGCGTTGTGTCGGGGCAACGTGAGTGTTGTCCCTTGTATCAAGGTTGGCGCAAGAATAGTGCGGGGCATGAGACGGAGACGTGGACCGAGACATGCACGAGATGGAAGCCGAGGCATGGAGCCAAGGCCCTGTGCCGAGCGGAGCAGCACAAGAGTAGCGCACGCCACTGGCCGATAGATGGGCGAGAGTGGCGCGCGAGTGTGGTGCGTGCCACTATCCGAGAGCTGGCCGAGAGATGGCCGAGAGTGGTACGCGCGCAGGGCGCGAGCCACTGTGCGAGAGTTGGTCGAGAAGTGGCGTGCGAGCGTGGCGCATGCCACTAACCGAGAACTGCCGAGCGGCGCGCGAGAGTGGCGCATGCCAAGTGGCCGAGAGGCGCGCGCGGCACATGCGGGCACGGGTGCGGCACGAGTGCGGCACGAGAGTGGCACGGGAGAGGCATATGCCTGGCACGGACGCGGCACGGGCCACAGGACTTCGGGCGCGAAATGTGCAGGCGTGGCGCGCGCCAGCGTGAGAAGCAGGCAGTCGGTTGCGAAGTTTGTGGGCGTCGGTTGCGGACGAGTCCAAGTCTATTGAACGAGAGCGAATTATGGACGGTTGTTGCAGTAACAAACTCCACTATTCGGGGAAGCTGTTGAAGACCGAGTTGTTTCAACTTATTTTATTAAGTTACTCGCAAGAGAACGAGTTCGTTATAGATCAATAAGTTGACCCTAAGTCGTATTCTCAAGGAAGGCTAAGCAGGGCTTTTTGTTGCAAAACAGGAAGGACTTAAAAGAAAGGGTTTTGATTTTAACAAATCTAATAAATCTATCTAGGAGAATAAAACTAAGGAATTTAAAATACGAATTCACTAGGCAAATATTAATAAAATAATTAAATCCTAAATCTAAGGATGAAGATTTAAAGAAACTGAATTTAAACATGTCTTGAATTGATTAATTAACATGATTGAGAAGTTAATGAACTGTGAATTAATCAAGAAAAGAGCAAGAAGAAAAGAGATCATAAAGCAATAAAGAAAGTAGTAAAAGAACTCACGAATTGAAAGGAAAAATAATGCATTAAGAACTCCGAGTTTGAATCACGAACGAATCCACAACGAAATTGGAAAAAACAAATAACGGAATGAAAAATCTAGACTATGGTATTTTCTCTTGTGGTCTAAACCCTAATTTTGAAAGTAAAAAAAAGTGTATTGAGGAAGAAGACGGCGGTGGTTTAAATATGGGCGAGAATTCCCGCGAGGGTAGCGCTCGCTACCCTGACTCTCTGATTTGTCCTCCAATGCCAAGGGGTAGCATCCGCTAGGGGGTAGCGGTTGCTACCCCAACGTTCTGTCTAGCTCACCAAGCGAGGGAGCTAGCGGCCGCTAGGGTGCAGCAGTCGCTAGCCCCATGTTCTGCGTCAGATCAGGTTCAGGACCTAACGAGCGCTAGGGTCTAGCGCCCGCTAGGCCAACTCTCGGCTATGATGACAATTTTCCACCTTTTTTATCATATTTTCATCTCGTTTCTCTTGTCAAACCTCGTAAATCCTTTTTGTTGATTCTCACCTACAATGTAGCATAAAGAAGACCAAAGCATCAATTTGAACAACAAAAATAGGCATTATGAGACCAAAAGCATAATAGAAACGAGACCGAAAACGTATAAAACAACCGAGTCAAGGACGCCCCGGACAACGCCACATGGCACGTAGACGGACCTAGTCTAGCTTCCGTACGGGCCAAGCCCATTGTAAGCCCATTAAAGGGGGCGTGTCCTTCACAACTATAAATATAATCATGAGTTGCACGCCCAACACGAACTTAGTCTAGAAGAGGGAGCGAGACACTTAGAGGGAAAGTGCTCTACACGTGAGGAGTTAGCCTTAGGCCGAGTGTGAGATAACTCGAGGGCTATAGAGTGTTGGGTGATTGTGTGCAAGCCGTGGTTCCTTTTTATGTTAGTAATAAAAAAGTTGGGAGTGAGAGATCCCGTAAATTTGTGTGTCCCTTTGTTTAATATTATATCCGCTGCGTAATACTTAATCGGGGGAAAGGTTTGGGCGACATAATCCATCCATAGGCGGGCACGGTGCTCGTTGCGAGAAGGTTGGTGAAGGTGTGCGTGCCTTGGCGCCGGCATGGGGGCGAAAAATTCGGGCCACCGAGTTACCCCGTGACAACTAGTATAGTTTAATTTGACAAGTTTTTTATCCATATTCTATATATATAGGGAATGATTATAATGAAAATAGATTTTCCTCTGTTAACTAAAAATAAATTTAAGTCATCTATATTTTTCATCTAATGGATATATTTAAACTATATCTTAATCAATAAACCCTAGTCAAAAAAATAACAAAGGCCCTATTTTTAAGAATAAAATATCTTAAATAATATATGCTCCGAAATTATCTTTTAATATGCATCATTGATCTAAATAATGTAATAGTTAAGATTTATTTTTAATTAACTAGTACACAATCATTTTTATTTGATCTCTCTCCCTATATATATATATATATATATATATATATATATATATAATTATAATTATAATGTAAATTAATATTTAAAATAATAAAAATTAATATTTGATTCTTGTATTTAATTTTTATCTTTTTATTTTTACATTTTTGTTACTATAATGTAAATAATATTTAAATTAATATAAATTAATATTAAAATGAATAAACTATCATAAAAATAATTAGCTTAAGGAAATTAAAAGTAAATTAATTTAAAGTTGATTTTCCCATTACGCAATATCAATTTAAAAAAATAAAATAAAATATCAACATAATCTCAAGACGGTCGCTGCGAGCGTGGACTTGCATTTGAATTTTAAATTTTCACTAATATTTATTTTTGTAATTTTCTATACATGCACTTAAAATTCATTCATCAATTTCACAAAAATCTCTGTAAGTAAAGAAAAAAATGAAACACGCGCACGTATTAATTTGGTGATTGGAGAAAGTATAATTTGTGGCGAAGGCTTACGATTTGATGACAGCAGTAATGGTCATATGTATATAATCTCGAAAGTTTTAGACACATTAATGACTGCTAATCTATTATGTCATGCCACCTACACTCTACTCAACCCCTAAATTATTCATTTCTGACGTTTCCTAATAAATTAAGTCTTTTCCACAAGTGTGGGCGATTTTGTCTTGTATTTCATTTCAAAGCAAAATGAAGTAAGGAAAGTAAATAAAACTATTATTTTATTTTTCTTGATAATAGCAAAAATCATTCATTTTTCATATTAATAAATTTTTAAAATTTAGACAACGGTTTATTCATGAGATATTATAGGGTAAGATAAATAGTACTCCCCAAACTTATTTATATGAGTAATAGCGGGATAAAATGGTTTATTTATAATACATCCTCTTAAATTAATGAATCCCATCTTAATTAGTTTGTATTTTGTGGAACGTTGACTAGGAGATAGTCTATATCTATTGCGGGCGGCAATTTAATTTAAAAATGATATCCTAAGTGCCCATATCCCAATACGTATTTAAATAGTGGTTTAAAATATTTATTGAAATTAAATAACTTTAATATTTCAATTGGGTTACATCACAATGCTGCTGTCACACCACTAATTATCAAATTTTCGAAATCGATATGGACCATATGGCTAAGTATTTATATTTGTTACTATACAACAAAGATTTGGCAACATATATAAGCTTCGGAACTCAATTTGTCAAACGAATTTCTTTTAAAATATTATTTTAATATAAAATTATTAAAATAGTACATCAATCATCTATAATAACTACTGAAATGATGATGATAAGCATGACCTCAACTACCAAAGCATCTAGAATCATATTTAATTTGGGAAAATGTTTAATTGTAAAGTATTAACGATTTTTAGACAACTAATCAAGGCACCAAATTAATGTTAGTCAATCATCTCTCTCCAATGAGGAAAATGTGTATATATATGCATCCCACTCTCCATAATTGCAGCACATTAGCATTCATTTCACCAACTACATCACACACAAGATCCCAAAACAGAGAAAACCCCCTCCATTGCAATGGCCAAGGTCTACATAGTGTATGTTTTCTCATACTTTCTTATAACTTTTAATAATTTATGTTCATATGCAAGATGATCGATGTATTAAACTAGAAGAGTTCCTCCCCAGTTTTATAAATCATAAATCATAGTACTAATATTCATACAGTCTGGGTTATGCTGTGTACTTTAGTCTGCATCTTGTTTTTTTGTTTTCCCAATCAAATATGCAATAAATTTAACTCTTGTTAGTTGGCAGAATCATCTGTTTCTTGAATTCACTCAAATTGTCAAGAGTCTTGTCCTAAAATGATTTTCACGTGTGTTCCTGTAGTTACTATTCGATGTACGGGCACGTCGAGAAGCTGGCACACGAGATCAAGAAAGGGGCTGAATCCGTGGAAGGAGTGGAGGCAAAGCTGTGGCAGGTTTGTGACAGTTGATGACTCTCATTTTCTGATGTTCTGTTTAGTTTGAAGTGTTTTGGTCATTGAATGGGTCAGGTACCGGAGACTCTTCCAGACGTGGTTCTTGCAAAGATGGGAGCCCCGGCAAGGAGTGATGTGCCGTTGATCACTTCAAATGAGCTCACTGAGGCTGATGGTATTATATTTGGCTTCCCAACTAGGTTTGGGATGATGTCTGCTCAATTCAAGGCCTTCTTCGATTCAACGGGTGGTTTGTGGAAAACTCAGGCTCTAGCAGGCAAGCCCGCCGGAATCTTCTTCAGCACCGGCTCCCAGGGAGGCGGACAAGAGACTACAGCGTAAGTTATACTCCCTCTCTAGTCTGTCCATTCTATTTATGTTTTGTTTTGACCAAAACATGACATAATTAGCTGGACGGACAGAGTAAAAATCACTCGCACTGTTTTTTAAACATGTTATTTTGGGTTGTCACACAAGAATCTATCTGCTTTCAAATAGATTAGTTCTGTTATTTTTGGGTTGTGTCAAGTTTATTGCGACAGTTGGTGCAGTTTTAACTTGGTTAGCATCTCTTATTTGCAGATTAACTGCGATAACGCAGCTCACTCATCACGGTATGCTATTCGTGCCAATTGGCTACACGTTTGGGGCAGGCATGTTTGAGATGGAGAAGATCAAGGGTGGCAGCCCTTACGGTGCGGGGACGTTTGCCGGAGACGGAACCAGGCAGCCTTCCGAAATCGAGCTTCAACAAGCTTTCCATCAGGGCCAGTACTTTGCCGGCATTGCAAACAAGCTCAAACAATCTACCTAAATTCACCATTTCCCAAATGTATCTCTAGAGTTTATTTGTTGTATTCCATTAAATTCCTGTATTGCTTCTAAGATTCTGCATTTGAGATTGTTTTAATGTATGTCACATATATATAAATCATTATATTAAGATTTGGCTTCTCCTGTCCTTTTCTTAGGACTATAGGGTAATTTTAAATATAGTCCACAAATCTTTCATTATAGCCATCAATTTAAAATATTAATAAAATTAATAAAAAGGTATAATTATATTAATAATCCCTAATCTTAAATAAAAACTTAAAATTTCAATCATAGCCACAAATTAATAAAATATAAATCTTAATCATAATCCCAAAAATATAAAATACTAATATACGAAATTTAACCACAGCCATCAATTTTAAGTTAATATAAAAAAATATAAATCATAATACTTCAAGGAAATTTCGACTATGAATATCATGCTCTAATAATGAAACGTAACTACGTTCAACCTATATTTTTGATGTGTTATTCTTTTTTTTTTCTTCACTTATATCATTTTTATTTATGTGTTTTTTTCCTTTGAAGATTGTTATTTTATTTATTTAATTTTGCATAGTATTTATTTGGTACTGTGAATTTAAAAAAGAGATTAGTTGTTCATTTAAATTTCATATTAAAGTATAAAAAGATATAACAATATATATATATATATGATATTTTAATTATTTTAAATTGATAGCTACAATAAGAGATATGGGACTACATTAAAATTACCTATATATATAATTCGAATTTTGATGGGAATTAATGAGGGAAATATATTAAATGGGCTTTGTGTGTTAGAGTCTGGGTTGGGCTTGATGAGATGAATCCAATCAAAGCTGTATTGGATTGGGGCTATCGAGGTAATGGGCTTAATATATATAAAGGCCCAACACCCGGTTCACTGTCGTTAGACTTTAGTTAATCGTTTGAATAAGAAGTTTATTGATTTAATACTATATAATGTAACAACGCCTCAAGGAGACGACAATAAAAAAATTTGAAATAAGAATGAATAGAGAGTATTGCATGTAAATGTAAGACTGTCAAAATTATAAGCTTTGCATGTGGCTAAAGCAAATAACTTTCTTTTCAATTTTGCTAAGCTTCAAAAAGAAGTGTAATGAAATGTTTTACATGATTAAAGCAATATAGCATATTACCAAAGTAAAGATTTTAGGTAAAGGAGTTATCTTTTAAGAACAACCATCATTATCAAAAGATATGCTTTTACTTTCTCGTATTCCATGTATGATCAATATTTTCCTCTTCGTCAGTCTTAGAATAGTCGTTCATAATTTTGTTACATAATATTAATTTATTTTCTTAAGTTGTAACGTGAAAATGATCATACGCCCCTAGTGGGAGGGATTAATGAACTTGCGAATGATCTGAGATGTCCTGTAGATATATTAATATTTTAATAAAAAATTTATTAATTATTACTTTTCGATTAGAGTTCATTGATTATGATATAATTTAATATTATACGATACAATATCTCTCAAAAAAATATATATATTATATAATTCAAAATAATAATAAAATATAATTAAAAATTAAAAATTATAATAACTCATACACTGATATAACATTTCACATCAATCATATTCACATTAAATTATGCTAATAACGGACCATAACATTTCACATCAATCATATTCACATTAAATTATGCTAATAACGGACCATAGGGCGATCCTCGTTATAGACAATATCCACCCATATTGCAATTTTAATAAAACTAGACAATGTATGAATATTTTAAAACTTACTATTATTTATACTAGTCTTAGAAACTATATATTTATAAAGGTATTTTCAGAAAAAGTATTTTTATTTTCTTACTAAAAATAGTCATTTTTATCTGGTCCGTACTTTGGGGAGAAAAAAATTCTTAATTTAGTTAATAATTTATATTAATTTAGTGAGTATCATTCTAAAGATGTTTGTCGAAATTACATCGTGAATTAGATATCTCTAATTTACAAATATTCAGTTTTATTTATCATATAAACCTAGATTTATTTTAATATTTATCCTATCTTAACTATACTAAAAGTGTTTCTTATTTACAAAATATTTATTGATAATATCTCTTTATTATACATATATTTTAAAGATAATAATATTATATAAAAATCAATCTAAATATAAATTTACCTTATAAAATTAGATTTTCAAAATTTACTACTTTCTCCGTCTCAGTATTATTGGTCCCGTTTACCAAAATTGTGTGTTTTATTAATTTTGGGTTTAAAGATAATGAGATAGAGAGATTATTATTTTTCTTTATAATTTATTTTCTTCTAACATCCTCCAAACTATCTTTTTACATACGCCACTAGGTGCTAATACAAATTATTTCTAGTATTACAATGTCTCGTTAAAAGTAATCATATTTTCTTATTAGAACTTCTATTAAGAATGTTCAATTTTCTAAAAGGAAAAATTGTACTTTTAAATGATCAACTCTTATTTTTCTAATATAATAATATTTTACTTTTTTTACTTTGTGTCAAATCTTCTGCGATCGCTTTTAACGAAATGGAGTTAGCAGTATTTTAATATATACAATGAAAATGAAACCATATGAGTCAGGTGTGATGTGGAACAAACAGAAAGCGGCTGCATCAGCATGAAATGAAATCCACCGAACCGAAGAGTATAATAATAGCATTATCATACCGCAATCAATCTGGACTTAAATATTTCCCAATATTCATAATCATTACATCATAAACATTACTCAAAATTACTAATACCGTCAGATCACAATTTAATTAGTATCTTTACTAAATATGTATACGTAATTTGATTTTAAGATCTTCATTAGTATGTACTACTTCATTTAATTAAATTTTTGTGTGAATACATTTAATTAATTGGATAATTAGACTTTGAGTTTTTGTTCATTAAACTTTCATTTGATTCAACAATATTAATCCTCAAATTCCAATCTTAGATTCGTACGTGTTTCGAGTCAATCATGTTGCTAACTCAGTTGAATAAAAAGAAAAAATCAAAACTTACAATTATAACATGATGCAAAACTAAAGTAATTAAATGGTGATCTGATAATGAAACTTTGAATTCCTATACATTCTTCAGTAAATCAACTAATCAATAACTTGAGCTATAATAATCCATATTATATATACTCAAATCTCAATCATATATTGCATAATTTCACATGTTTTGTTATTTAATAAAATAATGGCATATGTCATAATTAATTATTTTGTATATATACCATAAAATTTATAAGTCCTGATCAAGTCATTTGTCATGATATTTGTATTAATTAATTAATACAATAAGAGATATCTTTAAAATTACATATTAAAGAATTTTATTCAATATATACTATAACAATTGACTGATCAAGAAAAAAATGATTCATCCTATATATATATATTTATTCATATCATATATTTCCTAATTCATATAAGAATATATCATCATGTAGTGGGGCTGTCCGTACGCACACGCGCAAGAACAAAACAAACACCAGCCACTCATCAATATATAAGAAACCCTAAAAGCAAACTCCACTAAAGCCTTCCTAACTCCTAACCAAATAAAAGTTAGGCAGGTATATAACATATGATCCCAAGATCAATAAAATAACATTTAATTTCAATAATTTCAACTTGGTGCATAAATAAAATAAGAGTTGATGGAATATAACAAAAGTTGTACGTAGAAACAGGAACAAACCTCCATAACAAGCTGCTAAATTCAGCTGAAAAAGACCTATAATGCATAAACACGTCTTTATGCATTATCACATCTCCTAAACTAATCAGCCTAAAGCTTAATTTAGCACTTGTTCCTGTTCCTCATAAACAACACTTTCAAATCTCAACTAAAACCACTAAATTAATTAAACTCAGTCCAACTTTATTTATTGTATTTTTTCCTTAATCATTTGCTAACCTGCATGATGATGCATATGGCCCAGATTGGCTGTCTTCTCCCTCTTTTTCTCATCATTTTCCCTCTTTTCCTCTTTCTTGCTTTTCATGAATACTTGCAGAAAAACAACAAATGTGGCTCCAGTTCTCCAGCCTCTCTCTCAATCAGCTTTTTCTCGGACTAGATAAGATTATAGATAAGTTAAAATCAGTGTATCTTCTCCTCTCTTATTTTTTTTTTTTTGTTTTTTTGTTTTTTTGTTTTTTTTTAATCTTCGTTTTCTGATCTCGTCTATCTACGAGAAGCTCGCCCCGAACGTAGGCGTCCAAAAATCAGCCGTCGTCTCCGTAGCCACCGGAAAGGTGCTTGATACCGGCACGAGGCAAAGACCCCTGCTCCTTAGGTCTTTTATGACCTCTTCCTGATGATCCTTAATCTTATCATGAGCCTGCAAGTTTAATGTAATAGAAGTATAAACATTTAGTGGATAGGGTGGGATGAAGTCTCCCAAACTCTAAAATTCCTACAATTACTTCATTTAACGGCAATATTTGTTTCAAATTAAAGATAAATATAACAGATGTAGCCCTCTCAAAAGAAATCTTTCTGGTTAATTTCGACACTGTCTGTATTATTACACATGGTGTCGTGGGACAAGATGGGGGAAAAGGCATCAACATGTTCCGTGTGAAGTGGCGATGTATTTCCATTTTCCCACCATTTTTAACCCAACAATTGTGGGGTTGAGCAATCTAAATACTATTCCTTAATCTTATCAAGTGATTAACAAAACACCAAGTATCATTAAGTGGGACCAATTGACATTTAACTAATTTAGTCGTACCTGCTGGAGCTGCAAGGGAGGCGGACCATTTTTTAGATAAGGAGTACTTAGTACCTAAAAGCAAGCAGAAAACATAAAAAATTCATCAAGATTGAAAATTTATAAATCAAAAGTAATTTTAGTGGGATTATTAGGACGTATGCAATAGTACTTACAGAGACTTGATCATGGAGCAATTTGATATAGTCGATTGCTTCATGAAGAACTGACGCTGTATCAGTCTGCAGATACCACAAAATTACAGTTCATTTACAATTTTGCAACCAATTAAACACTGTAAAAATGTAAGAAAATGAAAGTAAAAAGTACAGAATTTACCTTTCCAAAAGGCGAAACCAACTGCTGGAGCGCAGTAACTCGGTCCCCCAGCTTCTCTTTTCGAACCTGTTGAAGAAAGT
This sequence comes from Leonotis leonurus, assembly GCA_026898415.1. Taxonomy (NCBI): domain Eukaryota; kingdom Viridiplantae; phylum Streptophyta; class Magnoliopsida; order Lamiales; family Lamiaceae; genus Leonotis; species Leonotis leonurus. The sequence continues at coordinate 545,344 of JAPKLX010000019.1, read as the reverse complement.
CGAAAGTTAATTACTTCATTTTCTAAGACACGTTCAATTTTTCTTCAAAACTACCCTTTAATTTTCTTTTTCTAACTTACCTTAAAAGTTGGCAATGGCGATGGAGTCTCGATTCTTGGACGCTTGAATGAAGGTTCATTTCGGCTTTTCTTCGTTTCAGTTCCTGCTTCCCCACCCTTTCCATTACGATTCTGAAAATTTTTGTTACCAAATTATTATTCTCTCTCCATTAGGGTTCAACTTTAGAAAACCTAGGAAGATGTTAAATTCTGAACTGAACTTGCACATATCTCAGCAAAACCTTAAATTCTGCATAAGTACCTTTAAACCGATATTTTTCTGATAAAGTCTGGGTTTAGTATGAGCTGAAGGAATTAGCTGCGGTGTCGAAGAAGGCAGAAAACTTGGTCGAACATCGCCGGAAGATGTCGCATGCCAGATATTAGTATTGTTAACGAACTGAAAATTGTTAGCAAGCTGTTGTTGTCTAGGAAAAGAGGGCTTCATCGGAGTAGGAACAACTCCAGAAGAATTCATTCGGAAATTCGGAGACCACGAATAATTCGTCGCCTCAGTTTGCAACAAAGGCTGCTGATGAGAATCTGCGTCGAAGAGCGTCTGCAGCATGGAGGAAGTGTAGTTATACGACGCCGTATTCAAGGGGAAGGAGTTGGGTGGCTGCTGCTGCTGCTGTACGAGGAAATTCTGATTGAGTTGTCTGAGCGAGTTGGGGGAAGAAGAATCGGCGCTAAAATCCTCGTTGCTCCATTCCTCTGCGATTTTTTGGCGACAATTCATGCTTGAATTGAGGGATTGTATTTGCAGCATGTGAGAATAATTTTCTTGTGATCTTGCGCTATCATGGCTGCAAAATGACAAGGAGGTAAGTGTGAGTTTGAGTTATCAACTTGCAGATTCTTACAAAGGAAACAAGTCGAAAAAACACAGCTTTTTTAGGGTCTGTCCGGATTGTTTTGGACCATTAGGGCAAGAAAATTTTGAAGATTACTAAAAAAAGTTATGGGAAGATCATTCCTAAATACAAATTCAACATAATATATCTTAAATCTTACAGAAAATCTTGCTTCCAATCGCCGGCCATGATATGAGGTTGAGGGTTTGGTGCTTCTTGAATTACAACAGAGCTGCCGCCGTCAGAGTTGGAGTCGTCGCTGATCGAATTCGGGGTTTTGATATCAACGATGAGGTTAGGACTCAACCATGGATAGTCGTTGACCACGGCGGAGCACGGCGACGAAGCGAAGAGATTTCTTGATGAATTCCACCAGCTTCCTCCACAAACTGAACCCCCTTGAAATTCTTCTTCCATGACTCTTGAAACTTGGAGTTTTTCCACTTTGCTTCGAGTTCGTTAACTTTTTTGTTTCAGATTTGTTGAGGAATGGGCAAATTTAGGAGATGGGATATGAAAGTTAAGCTTCATGGATGATGTTGTATATATATGTGCTAAGATAACATTTTTTATTAGTCACATAAAATTAAATGAAAGAAAAAAGAGTGTAAATATATTAAGGAATGTGGTTGACATTCGGAAGGGATGTTCATTAGAAAATAAAATTTGAGGGGACTAAGACAATTAATGAAATGCTTAAGCTTATTCCTAAAAAACAAGAATTTTTGGTGGAAATTACTTCTTTTTCTCATGCAATGATGATCTTTTTTAATTTATTTTGTAATGTCCCCACTGTTCGATTATTGTGTTTGATTTTGTAATTTTGTGAGAACGATTTAAATATTTTTATAAGGTCGCTTATAAACAAAGGCATATGGTGGGAGGGATGGGGTCAATGTTGCACCTTTTTAATTACTCGGTATGAAAATTCTGCGGCCAAAATTGTTTAATTATAGGGACGAATCGGGAATTTCAAGTTCCTTTGCTCACTTTACTTTCGATACTACAAATATATAATTCTATAACTTAATTATTCTTTTCCTTAATGAATTAATTAAACTCATATTGTTACACGCATAGGCATGGTTTACATGCATGAGGAATTCCCTCGCATCTAATTACATTATATTACAGTAGATATTTATCTTGTTTTATTTCAATAAAACACATATCTAATAATAATAAAATCACTATATCGTTCATGTATGTTAATTGGTTTTCCTGCATAATTAATTCTTAGAGTTAGGGACTTCAATTTTGTGCGTGCATGAAAGAAATGCTTTATTATATATGTAGTTTGTCCAAAAGTTAAAAAAGCTTATTATTTTCATTCCAATTTATAATGAACGTGCTTTGCTATCATTTTGGCAAGTTCATTTAGAATAATATGTAAATTCAATTTATACTATTTTTCTTGCTAAATATTTTATTTCGTGCAAGCAATTGGTGTAAAGCAGTTTTATTTGATCGACGTACAATCGAATTGTGATGAATGAGATTGTTAAATTTACAGTTAATTTGTATGCATTATGGTGTGCAGCTACATGCATTAACGAGATATATATTGCAACTATTAGTTTTAAATTATGCATTTGTGAACTATCTAAAACTCAACTTGATAAAATCTTGTTTGAAATTCATTTTTATTAAATAAACTGAACTCGAGTCTCGAAACGAGTTCGAATTATTTTTTGAGTCAAACTCAAGTTTAATGGTATTCGGTTCAAAAGGATCACGAGCATGTATGAATATAATTTTAACGAGTCAAATTTCGAATAGATCGCGTATTAACTTTATTAACGAGTTTGTTCACAAACTTAAAAAAATGTGTCGAACTTCAAATTGTTCGCGAATTTTATATACAAACTAATTTATGAACTTTTTGAATTAATATAAAAATATATATTTTAACTCAAATAATTTATAAACAAACTTTTTAACGAGCTCAAACTTGAGCCGAGTTCAAGTTCGGGATCGAATTCACTATTAAATCGCATAATAAACGAAGCGAACTCGAACAGAACTTGAGCTTGGTTTTCAAAACTTACGACCGAATTTCGGATAGTCGTGAACTTTATATACAAACTAGTTTATGAACTAGTCAAATTAATATATAAATATATTTTAACTCAATAATTTAATAAACAAACTTTTTAACGAACTCGAACTTGAATATTTTAACGAATTCGAGCTGAGTTCGAGTTCGAATTCATTACTAAATTGAATAATAAACGAACCGAACTCGAACTGAACTGGAGTTTGGTTTTCAGAACTCGAATCAAGCGCGAACTGAACTTGAGTCTTCAAATTTTCAAACGAGCTGATTTAATTCAAACCTGGCAATATTTCATTCAGTTCTGTTAGATTATAGCCCAAATTGTACCTTGTCCGTTGCTTGACATCTCGGCTCGTGCCCTTTGAGTTGGCCTAGGATTTTGTCATTCACCTTGCTGAAGCTGGCCTTCGTCGTTTGTGAAGTTCCGAGTAGATGATTCGACTATATTAATGATTAATGTTTCCATATCATTGTTATTATATGCTTCTATATATGTTGTTAAACTTTTACAACAATACACATATTATGTGAGCTAAGATCATATATAATTTGTAAGAGGACCACATAGTTTGGTAACATTTTTAGAACGAATCTTCATTAGCTTTTTGTACACTTACAGAGTGAATGCTAAATAACTCCATATAGTAATTCGGAATAAATTGGAAAAAGGAAATCTTACTTAATGAAGTGCTACTTCTCGAGTAAGTTAATTTTCCACATGTCTAGAAATGAAAAAAAAAAAAAAAAAAAGAGAAGACATTTTCCACAAGTGATAGTGCAGATTTGTCGAATTGACTTTGACGAATAAAAAAGATTTAAGGGTTGACTTGTATGTCACAAATTTATAAGTTTTTTCGAGTGTGTGGGGTGACAAGTTAGGTTAATTGTCTCTACTGAGAATTTCCAAGAAATTGTAGCCAATAAAATGATTGATGCCAAATATTCTGGCTCGAGTTATTTGTAACGTTGTATTTAAATAATGTATTATACTCAGGAAAAAGAGTGTTCAAATCAGTTTAAATCATGAACAATGAATAACTCATTAAATTAGTACTATTTCATTTCTATTCTTTAACGAAAGATCATGTCATTTGTCGTAACACGAGTTTTAATAATATATTTTGATTTTGTGTAAGATTGCAAAAGTTACATAGAAAGTGAAATTTGTGATTTATCTAACTTATTAGTTTTAAGTGACTGTGTGTATTGAGTGATGTTTAGATTTAATTGTTTTATTATTTTTAATAAAATTAAGTGTACTGAGTGTATTCTTTAAAATTTAAAAATGTAAAAATGTTTTATGAAATGATAAAATTTGAAAAAGAAATTGTAGAATAGTTGAGATGAAGTTGAAGTAACAAGAATGGCAATAATATTGTTTTCAAAATAAAGAGTCGGAGGCAGTAAGTAATCAGTATTCCATTTGCGGCAAACTTTCTTCGCACCAATAATAATATATTGAGCTGAGTGAGTATGAGTTGTGGGGCCCAGCTCAGTGCACGCGGAGTATGAGTTGATAGTGACTTGTTTCATACTTCTCCAAATATTTATATGAATATTTAATTATCATTTCCACTTTATTTTACTAGTAATAGATATAGCAGTATATACTCCATCCGTACCCCAATAAGTGTCCCCAAACATAAAAACTCACATACCAATACAATTAATAATTTCCACTATTTACCCCTAATTATTACATTGAAACTATAAAAAGCAAAAAATATTCAAATGATTACAAGGGCAAAATAGGAACTTTAACACTATTTTACTCTTAAAAATTGAAATGGGACACTCTTTAGGGGACACCAATTTTATCCTTAAAGGACACTAGCTCTTTAAGGGACGGAGGGAATATATCTCAATCATCGATTGTTGTTTATTACTTCCTCTGTTCTCGTTCCGCTTAAGATGAGATATTTTTTTCGACACGATAATTAAAGTGTTATTTAAAGTTGAAAAGGAATATAAAATGATAATAAAAATATATACTCCCTCCGTCCCGCTAAAAGCGGCCACAAAGGGATCGGCACGGAGATTAAGAAACTAAAGTGTTGTGTGTGAATAAAGTAGGAGAGAGGTAGTTTAAAGGTAAAAACTTTTCCTTTTTAGGAAAGTGGCCACTTTTAGTGGGACGGCCCAAAAAGGAAACATGGTCACTTTTAGCGGGACGGAGGGAGTATTATTTAAATTTGTCTGTAATAAATGTGTTATAAAAAAAATAACTCAAATTAGTTGGCACGACTCAAAAAAAAATGCGTTTCATCTTAGTCGATACGAAAGGCCCCCTTTAATTACGCTGTTGGGTTCGCTAAACAGCCCTGAGCTGACACATACAACTATACAAGGCCTAAAACAATCTTAAACGCAACTCTTATTATTATTTTTTTTTAATTATTTAATTATTGAGGGATTGGCGCCAGTTTCCTAACCAATTTTATGTTGCCTGGAGTCAAATTTTATTTGTTTTTCATTTTTTTTAGTGGACAAATTTTACTGTCTTTTAGGCCTTACATGTCTTAATAATTCAATTTCGTTTGGTATAGAATTTTGGGTAATTAAACATATTATTAAACCTTATAATAAGCTATTGTTTTTTCTCTTAATATGGAGTGTATCAAATTGGATAATAGACTAAATTTTAAAGGAGTTTTAGTAGATAACATCGCAGTTGAAGAATTATTTAGAATTAATCCCAACTATGTTAAACTAAAATTCACCATATAATTTAATGGATTAGGATCTCAAATTTACAAAGTGATACGTGTATATAGTAATTGGTTCAATTGCTACAATTATTGCAAACACAAATAATGAGAAAGACGTCTCAAAGTTTTGCAGTTACAGCTAAGATTGATCGACCATTAAAGGGGATAGTCCCATAAAGTTCTAAACATATGGAGAAATTTAGATGTCAGAATCAACAATCTGAAAACTGGACATCTGGACATAGCAGCATTCTTACTAGCTAACACATATAATGATAATATCATGCATGTATAGTTGAATTTGAAAAACCGTTAATTATATAAACTAGCTAAAAAATATTGTAAAAGATAATATAAATAATAACCATAAACATAAAATTATTCAAATTCTAGTCATTTCAAATGTGAATTATCATAAATACCCTTTTACTTAAATTTAATTGTATGAATGAGACGAATGGTATGAAAAGTATGAATAATATTCATTCATACCACTTATACGCACATACAGTTTAATAAATGATACGATTTGATAGAATTCATACTATTCATACTCAGAAATGTAAAATATAATTATAAGGATATTTTAGTACAAAAAATTTATAAATAACTAAAATTTAAATATTATTTTATTAGTGGCTATTATTTATCGTTTACAAATTCTTTTTCTTATTTTGTATAATCACTCAAAATGTTAATTATAAAAAAGGTTTATATATACGTGTGTGTAACGCTCTACCAAGAAATTTTATTTTCATTATTAGTGTTATATTTTTCTATATTGTACAAATTAAGATGCAAAAGGACAGTAGTTGGCAGCCAGGCAGTTCATGGATTTTGTGTTTGACATGTTGCAAAGAAGGGAATATATATATGTTGAACAATTAAATAAGTTGACCTTAAAGATTTTTCATGTCATACATTTTACCAACTTTATAAAGAAAAGGGTTTATACCGAAAATATAATACATTAAGATTAATTAAGAGTACAGGTTTATATATATTACATATATCTTTGAAATTTTTTAATATTCATTAGTTGCAATACAAGCGACCTAAGTACTATTATTGGCTACTAGCTAGCTTGAACACTAGTTCCATTTGACATTAACCCTATGATACTTAATTACTACCACTTGAATAATTAATTTTGCCATATGTGGCTTTGCGAGCTCAAATTATACAAATTCGATGTATATATGTTAAAAAATCACCATGTTAATATTGAGGTCACACAGAAAAGAAAAAAAAATAAAGTACAAACACTTGCAAGTTTTTTGGATTTTAGGAACTTTTTTCAGAGTTGTCAATTTAGCCATAATTTTTTCAATAGACTAAAAATGTTGCCCAATTATTATTCTGGTTAAAATTATATTATTAAATTTCCGCAACATGTATAGCCTTTGGACTATTAATCAATACTTAATCAGATTGCACATATGCCATAAAATAATGGAAAACATTAAGTTCAACAGTTGAAATTAATTACCTCCTGCTAATTCGCTTGACACATTCTATTATTTTAATAGATTTATATAGTTGAATAAAAAATGTCAAAATCGAGTGTGGTAGATGGCATATTGTTTACTATTTATTTTGCAGGATATTTGTAATAAGTTTGTAGGAACGCCAATCCTTTATTGATAAGCACACGTGTTGCATTATACTCCCTCCGTCTTGCTAGATTAAAAGTATTTTTCTTTTTGGAACGTCCCGCTAGATTAGACGTATTTTCTTTTTTGCTAACTTTTACAACTTAAAAGTTTATGGGTCATAATTACCAAAGGGGTAACTTCTATAATAACCATTTTGTTATAGTAAACTCAAATAATAGCCATACGTATAAAAAACCATAAATCTAGCCTTCTATGTCTATAATACCCTCCATCTAATTAATTCCTTCAAAATACTACAGAATTTAAAAATAAAATTTGGTTTATAATTAAATATTATACACTACCATATGAACCCTAGGCATGAATCTATAATAATAATTTATTAATACAATACACCGATGAAAAATAATTAAAGGAGAAACAATAATTATGGAAGAATAGTTTTTTAATTAATTAATGAAAGGGCAATAAAGGAAAAATAAATATACAATGGTTACTATTTCATTATAAAATTAGAGATGGTTAAAATTTGTGTTTGCTATATTAATTTAGCTAAATCAAACTATTTCCTATTACCAAAAGCAAAAATAAAATAAATATTAATTTCTGATCAAAAAACAAATGTTTTTAATCTAGCGGAACTGAGAGAGTAATAGTTTCTAGAATCATAGTTAGGAAACAAATACTACAATAATTAGGGAATACAAATAAAATTAAAAAATGACGTGAATATGACGTAGGACTGACTCAGCACTAAAAGACAAAGGGAGGACTGGCGTGCACGTGGCAATGAGCGAGAGTGGGCAAATGAGACAACCCACAAACGTAACAAACTGTAACAATGACTGTTGAATTGAATGATAAAATTTTGAAATGAAAACTGTTGAATAGATATCACCGACCAATTAATTAAAGCGTAGGGGCAGGAAATTCATTTGGTCCACATATTCATTTACCTATACAAACTTACATTATCGTCAACTTCAACCATATCAAGTCTACTAGTACTAATTTTACATTTTAATACAACTCTGCTTTTCTATTAATAATTTTCTTTTTTACTCAACTATACGTATGTTACGTTATATTAAAGGAAAAATATATTTGGTTAACACGATCATGCTCTGATATTCTAAACTACAGCATGTGAAGTAATGTCACTTGACACTCTAAAAAGTCGGCTACAGTATTGTTTATTTTATGAAGCTGATAGGTTACTGTCTAATTATTAACATTATATACATATTACACGTGGCCTTTTGCAATAAATATTTTATACATACATTATCTTCATATTGATATTAGGATAAAGCATATCCACATAGCATTAACTAATTAACACAAGAGTGACAACCCCGAGTTGGGGACGGTTAGTGGGAGTCTTCAGCACCTCTAAGAAAATGATTTAAATACTCTTATTTTGGAACCTTTAATTTCTCTTTTGAAAATTATGATTTCTTGATTTTTCATAATTCTAAAATTGAAGTTTGATATCTGTTATGTTGCAGTTAATTGACTTGAGAGGGGTTGAAATTATTATTAAGCCGGTTTTCTAATGTAAGAAAAGTCTTTGCAAGTCATTACCTAATATGACTTGTTGACTTAACTACATGTGTTATTCTACCCAATAAATTGGCGTGTGGGGATCACATGTACAAATTGACTCTGCTAATTTAATTTAATTTAATTAAAATTAGTATATATCTTGTGTTAGCTGCCGTTTTCCTATCATTCCACTGTCGGCTGTCGGGTCCAATTTAAATGTATACTTTACATATTTTAATGTATTAATTAATAATGTCATCGTACTATGTTTGGTATCCAAAATACGATAGTTATCTTAAGATAATTACACTATATTATAATGTAAGTAGTGTAATTATCCTAAGATGACTATCATATCTTGAATACCAAATATACCCTAATGAAATTAAAATCAAATTAGATGATATAAACATACATCACTATTAATTAGTAACAACGAAAAGAAAGTTCATCAATGTAGTATATACACTATCAAAACAAATACCCATAAATGAATATATAATTAATAACTTTAATCATATACACTTCCCATTTATACGGTTATTAATGAGGAGATAAATAATTAAATGAATGGGGTAAACTGGTATAATATTCCATAACTTCAATTATTTTGAAAATTATATGATGTTTTTCTAAATATAAATTGTGATATAAAAAATAGAAATATTAAATGGATCATATAGTTTTTAGTTAAATATATGTTATAACATTATTAATACTGCCACAAATACTCGATATTATAGTATAATCCTACTTTCGGTCATAGTTCAATATTCCTATCGAAAGACACTTTTGATAAGTTTTGGCCGTATAGAGGTAGGTGAGTGGTTATTTCCTCTCTATTTTTTTCATGTTTCTGTTATATGCTTTATTTATTTTGTTAGGTAAGCGTAGATCACTATAAATTTCATACTATACTTCTTCAAAATAATATGGTGATCTAATATAACTGTTTATTTCGAATATGAGCTACTAATTGCATGCATGTTCAATTCGTAATCGTATTTACACGTTAATAAAACCCGAAAAAATAAAGAGAAAAGAAAGAAAAAAATGGTATCATCCTCCATGTCAACACAATAATAGTTATGATGATATGCCATCAATTGGAATTTGGAAATTTACGTTATACTAACATATACTGCAAGAAAAATATTTACCCGATGTGCACGTGGATTACAAAAATCACCCTAACCAAACTATCAATTTACATTTACGGCTCTATTATTGTAACACATAACCTAACTGTGGTTACTACGATCACGGTTCGAAAGCTGAATTGTTCAAGGCAATTTCAATTTTAAAATTGTCAGTTCTAGTTTAAATCTTACGGTTCTTTTAGATTCGCCACTAAAAATATGTACTTTTACATTAATTTACAAGTTAAATTGTAATTCTATAAATTATAAATAAGTATATACTCCCTCCGTCCATGAAAGAAGTTCCTAGTTTGACCCGGTACGAGTTTTTATGTAGTGCTTTTGACTTTAATAATGATATGTAGTGAGTGGAATAGGGTCTCACTTAAGTATTATATTAAATTGAGTTGTGTGCAGAGAGTGTAGTGGGTCCATTACCATAAATGAAAAGTTTAAAGTAGGAAGATGTTTTGTGGACGGACGAAAATGGCAAATTAGGAACTTGTTTCATGGACGGAGGGAGTATATAATATAAAAGATAAATTATATTAGTGATAGAAAAAATATTAAAGTAAATATTGAGAAATCGATGATTTGAGTTCTGAATATTTAAAGTCAGGGCTGAACCGTTCTCTACATAATTACAGTTCAAAACTGAATCATCTCAGATATTTACAATTCGTTACAATCCTATTCTGATAATTACAATTATTTTGAACACCTCTCCTTCTATCTATAAATAGCATTGTTCTAAAAATCAGCCTAGACGCTAGACGGGGCATTGCCGATTCGATTAATGCGAGACGTTTTTGGTTAGGCAAACTGGGTGGGCTAGGTGGTTTAGGCGGGCGCCTAGGCGGACGAAACTGCTAAACAAAAATAAAACTAAAATGGGCAAACAACCTAAGTGCCCTACACAGATGACCCAAAAATTAATTTTTGACTCATTAACATATCATATAACACACAATATCAACCCAACATTATTATTTGTTATGCTCCATAGTTTAAAGCCTCGTCTTTTATCAAGAAAAGACAAATAAAATCAAAACTTGTACTTTGAAGATTAGATTACAAATATTTTTGAACTTATTATAGATCACTTAATCTAAATTTTAATATATGTATTTCATTTTAAATTTATGGATATTATATTTTACTTAGCATATTATGTGTTTTTAACTTTTTATTATAAATTAGAAAATGAAATTACAAATAATGTATATTTATATAATTTGTACTCCCTCCGTCCCACTTTATTAGTTTCATTTGATTATTTTAATACACTCAGTTCAATATAAATTGAGACCAATGAAGTGGGACAGAGATAGTATTATATAATATTATGTAAAAATAGAAAAAATTAAACATTAATATTTGATCTGCCTAGGCGCCAGTTCCCATTCCACGGCCTGACTAGCGCAGCGACAGTTTAGAACATTGATAAATAGTAAAAATTGAAAGAATAAAAGGTGTGAAGGTTAGTTGAGATAATGGTGACATGGTGAATACGTCATCATTGTGGAGCAAGTAATTTGGAAAAAAGCGTTAAGTCAATGCTCAATAACTTATGGGCCTATAACCAGACTACACTAGCTAATTATTCCTTTTGGTTTAGGTCTTTTTTAGGAATGATATGATGGAGTTGAGAGAAGGGTTGGACCTACTCATTATTTTTTTTTTATTCCTTCTGATTTTTATATATCAAGTCAGGTACGTGTACATGTTTAACTCTATATATAATTACTTCTTAGTTCTTTATAATAATTTGAACTTTAATTATATAATAAATGGAACAACTTTATATCGAATCATAATAAAATTGTTAAATATGATTACTTTGATTAGACTATCAAGCATATTGTAGTGTATTTAAAATAACGTTCAAACATATTGCAAAACGACCGTAATGTTTATAGAGAAGTGCTATTTGGACACACTGTGGTCGACCACACGTGGGTTTTTTTAAGAAAATCGGACCGGTTCAATTAAAAACCGGACCAAACTATTTAATATTTTATTCTCCTAAAAAGACTATAATTATTGTGCCAATAATACCCTTAACAAATTTTTGGCTCTAATTATACCTCCAAATTTTTCCCTCCTAATTTCATCATTCCCTCTCACTTTAATCAGCAGCCGTGCCCAACGAATTGAAAGTGAAAAATTGTTTTCAATACAAAATTTAAAATTTAAATGATGAAATTTCAAAGAGGAGGTAAAAGGGTATCATTGTAATTGCATTTGTGCATTAAAAAAGTGAACCAAACTTAATAATATTTTATTAAGCAAAATTACAATAATACCACCGTGTGTCTATCCACACTGTGGTCACATAGCATTTCCCATGTTTATATTAGAGTTTTTTCTAAAACCAAAATTTTAATTGTCATGTATTTTTATATATACTATATAAATATGGATTTCAAATTTTTTCGGTAAATGCAATTGTTGTGTGGTTCAACTATAATTAGTGTATAACCCGTCGAAAATCGATGAAAAATTATTTTATCTTATAATTTATAAATATATATTTTTAAATATATATATATATATATAAAAATTTAAATATTAAAAATGTTATTATCTATTAAAAATTTTGATTTTTATAAAAAAATTAATTATTAAGAAGGTTATAAGATATTTAAAGGCTTAGGTTGTATAATAGTTATTTTATTATAGTAAACTCAAATAATAATTATAAATATAAAAATAAAAGTATAATCACCTGTATTTACGAATTATTACTTATAAAATTAAAAGATAACGTTAATAAGGAGTGATTAAAAAAATTTAAATATATAATGACTATATTTTTCTATAGCATTTTAAGTGGTTAAAATTTGAATTTGTTATATTAAAACGATTATTTTAACTTTTTTATATTTAAAAGTGATGTAAAATATTATTATAAATATTATTTACAATAAATTATCTTACATAGAATGTATCGATAAAAAATCACGTTACCTTATGATTTATTAACATAATTGCAAATTTTTGCTACTTAAAAATTATATCGTTGTAAAATATATGTGTTACTTGAAAACTCATCTCATGTAAAATTTATTGGTACATAATCAATCTATGTCAAATCAAACAATGATTTTTTTTTCCGGACAAAATATTTATGTGGATCAAAAGTAGGAATGACAATCGGATACGACACGCACGGATAATAGCTATCTATATCCGCACACGTACCCGCAAGGGTATAAATGACAACTTATGTGCAATTATCTAACAATAATAGATGTGAGTTAGAGACACATTTGATATCCACACATAGTTTCATGAGTATATATTAATATCATTTGTATTTGTATATGGATAGTTATTATTATTACTCACAAAAATTATTCGCGATAAACCTATGAAATATCCATCAAATTGTTCGCTAAATACTCACCCACCCACCTAATATTAACCTTGTTTTTGTATTTTTCTAAAAATTATATGTAAAGTATTTCCTAAAATTATATATAATATATCTTAAATATTAATATTATATGTTTCACAGACACTACAAAAAAAACACCTTCTGGCGACGGAAAAATCCGTCGTTAGGATAAGAAATCCGTCGTCCCGGGGGCTTAGCGACGGACTAGCGACGGATATTTTTCGTCTGTATTTCGTTTGTCGTTAGCCCCCCGGACGACGGAAAATACAGTCCGTCGTTAGCTAACGACGGACTAACGACGGAATTTATCCATCGTCAGAGTCTGCCGGAGACCGTTGACGGCGCCGGAAAGCAAATCCGTCGTTAGTGGCGACGGACTGCAGTCCGTCGCCAGCCTCTGTTGACCGTTGACCCGGCGACGGACTACAGTCCGTCGCTAGGTAATTTTTTTTTTAATTTTAATAAATAATTTTGTTTTTTTATTATTCATTACCTAAAACGTGTCATAACAAACAATACAAAGATAATCCAACATTGAACAATAATTTAAAAGTGAACCAATCAAATGAAATTCAAAATAAACGCGGATTTCATATAATGAACAAAATAAATAATTCATGTATCAGTAACATTCCACGACAAATCATAAAATAAAATAATTGTATCAGTAGCATCTACGAATCGTAGTCATCATCTGGAGGAAACTAAGGAGGGGCATCAGACGGGGGAGGCTGATAAGAGGGAAAGAAGGGTGCACTACCTCCTCCCTGCTGAGACTGCATCCAGCGCATCATCTCGGCATGCTGAGCCTGCATGACCGCCATCTGCTCAGCCAATCTCTGCTGCTGAGCAAGGTACTCACGGCGCTCGCGATCCTGCTCCTCGACTCGGCACCGCAGCTCCTCAACCTCGTCTCTGGATGCGCGTGATGTGGACGAGGATTCCCCGAATCTGGATGCTCTGAGGGCCTTCGCCGCGCCTCCCGTGCCGAACATCCTCTTCTTCTTGTCCGGGCCGCCAAGAACCTCCAGATACAGCTCGTTGATGTCGACTGCATCGTGATCCCCCTCGGGTAGCTGGGCCCGCTCCTCGTCAGCACGGCGAAACACCTCAGTCTGCATGCATGTAGACGTCAGGAAACAAACAAGTGTTAGTATACATATTATAAATATTGAAAATCTAATACATATATATATATATATATATATATTAGATTTAAATTAAAACTTACCGCTATCGCCTCAGATTTCGGATCGGTGTATGTCCCGTCCGCGTATCGATGCTCGTCCAGATAGGAGTCGAACATGCACGAAATCGGAGCTACTCCCCGCTCACGACCCTATGCATCAGATCATCGATGGAGTTGTGTCATTGAAACATATGTATATGAATTAAAATTGTACCACATAATTATAATTATTATTTGAAGTATATTATTACATTTTCCTCAGCTCGTTGCATGACCGACTTGGACCCTCCCCTATGCTTGATAGGACCAGTACCCGGTCCCTTGGGCTCAGACAACCGGTTGCGCCTCGCTGCCTGGGATTTGGCCACAACATCATCCCGGGACCAGTAAGCGAGCCAACCTATCTAGACATCATCAGTCCACCACCCAGGCTTCCCACCTCTGGGTGGCGGATCATTCCTCCTCCTCTTGATCCCGCAGATATAATCCTTATATCTCTCCCGGATCTTATCATACCATAACTCCCGAATCTTGGCATCGAGTGCCGCTTCCCAAGTAAATTTTTTCTAGCATTGAAAATGTATGTTAGAAATTGTAGTTATAAGTTATAATTAAGAATGAATTTGAAAGTTTTAGTAAATTTTCGAACCTTAAACTTCTCCCAATATCGCTGTCTCACGTCCTCAGGCGTGAGCTTCCAACTGTAGCCAGTCGGGTTGGGAACTATCTTAAATAGTTCCCAAATGTAATCTGCCGGGTTGGCATGCGGGTAAAATTCCCTGCATAAGTAATTTTAGATTGATTTATGTTAGATATTTGAATAACTAATTTATTAATTGTCAAAATTGAAGATGGGATTGCATTTACGTACCCCAGCTCACTCACAGATAGAACGTCTCCTGTGGGTCTACGCTCCAGCTGACCATCACCGTCAGAGCCAGAAGACGGACCGCCTATGTGTATGCCACCAATATGGTGGCTGAGACCGCCGGTCCCAGACTCATATCCAGAGGATGAGCCCGGGGAACTACCCCGTCCAAGGGATAGCTGTGATCGGCGTGTACCCCTACCACGAGGGGTCCCCACATCCTCTCGCCGACTGTAAGACATTTATTATGTTGAAAATAAATAGATAAATAAGATTCATGATAGACATATCACGTATACATAGAATGTTTATATTTAACATATAACATGTTGCATTTATAATTAATAAATTGAAATTCGAATGTGTTAAGCTTTCTACACAAAGTGCTAAGGAGAATCCTCTTCATCGTTATCATTTTCATCTTCCTCATCCTCATCTTCATAGTCATCCTCCTCATCTTCATCTTCTTCTTCGTCATCTGAAGCTTCATCCTCTTGATATTCATCATCCTCGTCATCTTCTTCTTCTGTTTCGAGGACATTATCAGAGTCCACGTGTTCATCATCATCTTCAATTTCTACATGTTCACCGTCTCGGTGAACTGATGTAATATCATCTACATCTACAGTAGTTATCACATGAGCGTCATCATCCTCCTGAAACGGTGACTCCAACGTAGACACATCCGCTCGAGACTCGTCGATAGTGGCCCTTGCCTTTATAGAACAAGCTTCCCACCATTCTCTACACTGTTGGTTCATACTCGTATATGAACAGTAATACACTTGTGTAGCTTGAATGGCTAATACAAATGGTTCATATTTTCTAAGTCTGCGCGTATGATTTACAGACACTAATTTGAACTGTGTATCAACCCTTGTACCGGCCGGAGAGGTGTCGAACCAGTCACACTTGAAGAGAACGACCTTCTTATTGTGTAATCCTGGGTATGTGAGCTCGCACACTTCGACTAATTGTCCATAAAAATCCATCTGACTCGAGTCCCCATAGTTACCCGCTTTTATGCACACACCACTACTCATAGTTGCTTTGTGAGTTCCATGTGATATCGTGTGAAATTTGTAACCATTCACCAAATAACCATGATATGATGTAATCATTGGTGAAGGTCCACGTGCAATGTCCCACATAACAGGATCAGTTACACAATTTTGTACCTACATCACATACAAGTTTATACTTATAAAGTTATGGAGTTCGATGTCCCTTATATAGTTCTTAATTAAATAATTTCAAGTATCTTAGTGAAAATTTGACTCACATAGGAGCAAAACCATTCAGGGAATTCTGTAGACATTTTCTTATCAATGTCCATGTCAGTTATCCATGGATTTGAGTGTCTGAGCTGTGATTCGTATTCCCTTCATAGAAAAGAACATATTAGTTGATAAAAACCACACATTGCATTAAATAGTCGTATTGGGAGACTTGTAAAAAATTACTTCATATATGGATCGATCTCCACGCAATTATGGAGTACATATAGATGCGCAGCTCTATATTCCCTTGGATCCAACGATCTTTTCATTGTTTTTCCAAAACCAGTTCCGGCAAGTTTGAATACAGAAGGCAAGTCTGATTGATATTCTACCCCACTAGTAGAACATCCTCCAACGTAGTTGCGAGGCACCTCTCTATGTTTCGTACTTACATGATCCTCAAAATAATATGAACAGAAAGCAGTGGCTTCCTCCACTAAGTATGCATTGCATATCGATCCCTCAACGCTTGATTTGTTCTTCACATTATTTTTCAGTTTTCTTAAATATCTGTATTGAAATGATTCATTTAGAAAGCATGAAACAATAGTTAAAATTCAGGAAACATTAAACACAATTGATTTGGTTTGATAAAGTATCTCTCAAATGGGTACATCCATCGATATTGGACTGGTCCTCCATCTCTTGCCTCGTCGGCTAGATGGATAGGCAAATGTTCCATTGAGTCGAAGAAGCTTGGTGGAAATATTCGTTCAAGCTTACACAAAATCAGTGGGATGTTATTGTTAAGTGTCTCCATGTCGTCACTCTTTATGTTTCGTGATGTCAAATCACGAAAGAATAGACACAACTCAGTTATGGACTTCCAAACAGCTTGTGGGAGTAGTTCTCGAAATGCAATGGGTAGAATGCGCTGCATGAAAACGTGACAGTCGTGGCTCTTCATCCCAAACATCTTAAGTTTACTCATGTCTACACATCTACCCATATTTGAGACGTAACCGTCAGGAAACTTAAGGGTTTTCACCCACTCACACAAGACTTTTCTCTCCTTTTTGTCAAGTGTATAGCATGCCTTAGGATATTTATTAGTGTACTGATCACGCATCAGCTGGGGTCTATGACAATAGAGGTTCAGTTCCTCCCTCGACTTTGTCGTGTCTTTTGTCTTGCCTTGAACATTCATAACAGTATTGAAAATGTTCTCAAACACATTCTTTTCAATATGCATAACATCTAAATTGTGTCGAATGAGCAGAGAACTCCAATACGGAAGGTCCCAAAAGATGCTCTTTTTCCGCCATCCAGTGGTAACTTGTCTTAAGATGCGCTTGTTATTATCATCATAATCTTCGGTTACCTTTACTAGTCCCAAATCTTCAATCTGATAAAGTATCTCTTCCCCTGATCTCCTCTCCGGAGGATCATCTGCAACAATCTTATTCTTTCTAAAGGCCCTCCTATTCCTCCTGAACTGGTGATCGTAAAGTAGGAACTTGCGATGTGTATCAAACCATGACTGCTTCCGGCTATGTGTTAAGGAGAATGCTTCTGTTTGTTCCATGCATCGAGGACAAGCTAATCTTCCGGCTGTACTCCAACCAGACAAAATCGAGTACGCCGGAAAATCACTAATGGTCCACATCAATGCTGCGTGCATCTGGAAGTTTTGTCTTCTTGAAACGTCATAAGTATGGGCACCGACTGTCCACAATTGATTGAGTTCAGATATAAGTGGCTGTAGGTAAACATCAATCTTATCTTTTGGATTTCGGGGACCAGGAACAAGCACTGTGAGAAACATGTGCTGTTCTTTCATGCACAACCACTGAGGTAAGTTGTAAGGAGTAAGGATAACAGGCCAGGATGAGTATTGTTGTCCCGACTGCCCGAATGGTTGAAAACCATCTGTTGACAGTCCTAATCGTATATTCCGTGGCTCCGCTGCAAAACGCGGGTAAGTCGCATTAAAGTGCTTCCACGCTGGCGAATCTGCAGGATGACGCATAACACCATCATCAGCTGAGGTTGAATGCCAGATCATGTCGCCGGCCGTAGCTTTAGATGCATACAACCTTTGTAAACGAGGTGTTAAAGGGAAGTAGTACATCTTCTTAAGGGACACTTGTTTACGTCCCCGACTCCTATCTTTGTATCGGCTTTCATTGCAAAATTTGTAATTCACAAGATGGGAATCCCTCTCCCAATAGATCATGCAATGATTCCTACACGAATCTATCTTTTCTACAGGTAAACCCATTGCCCGTAGCAATTTCTGCGTGCTGTAGTAATTCATGGGCACTTTGTGGTGATCTGGGAATGCTTCATTTAATAACACACACATCTCGTTGAAATACTTTTGTGGCATCCCAGAACGGACCTTCAAAGTCATCAGACGAGCCACAAAAGACAACTGAGTGTGGTTCTTACACCCAGGGTATAACTCTTGATCAGCAGCGTCCAACAACTTGTACAACAACTTTGCTGTAGCGTTTGGATCTTCCTCTATGTCTGGGTTGTTAAAATTGGGACCCCCGAGATCACCTACCATCGTGTGATATGTCCCGTATTCTTCTTCGGGTTCTACATCTACGTCGACACGTGTTTCTTGAGCATATGAAGGTATTTCATTTTCACCATGAAATCTCCAGATCTCGTAACCCCGTGTGAAACCCTTTTTAGCGAGATGAAGCTATACAACATCTGTACTTCTAAAGTATATATTCTTACACTTCACACACGGACACTTGATTTTTTCTCCATCCATTAACTGAGGCTGACTACTTGCAAATTTTAAGAATTCGTCAAGCCCAGCAAGGAAGTGCGGATTAAATCCCCCGTTCGGAAGTAAACGCAGATACATCCAATCTCGACTCATTTTTATAACCCTGATTAATATTAATAATTATTTACATAGTAAAATAAAGATTCATTAGTTACGGAGAGGGCAAGAATATATTAGTGGTCGATTAAATTAGACATTAATTTAAATGAATATTGCACATGTGTAAACATAGACTCACTTAGGAAAGTGTTAAATGAGAGTTGAATTATTTGAGGTTAAATAGAGGAAGACAATTATAAGTTGATTTGGAGTAGAATAGTGGACGACAATAGAGGACGAGAATTATGAAAATTACGGTCCCAGGTTGAGAATTATGGTTTGTCGGCGAATATTATAAGTTCATTTGCACTTGATTGCATTTGGTTATTTTCGGTCATTTAATTTGGTCATTTTTGGAGATTTGCAGTTGATTGCGTCCAAATTAATATATATCCCTTATCACTAAATCTAATCAAAACAGCCAGCTGACACAATCATGAAAATATCCCAACATACATTTCATAATCAAAACATTCGTACATAATAATTAAAATATCACAACACGTGCATCTCATCAAATCACCACAACATAATATTACACATATTGTGAGAAGATCCTTAAGACATAATCAAAATCTATCCCAAAGGGAGAAGATCCTTAAGAAATTAATTATGTCTATCCCAATGTCATAATATATATATATATAAATACAACATTAATCTAAATTAAGATAATTAATAATCTTAAACAAACTTGACCTAAACAATTTATTACGTCTAACCAAATATATTTAATTACCTAATTATTTATATATAATTAACCTAAGTAATTAAATAAGTACATTATTATAATTTAATTACCTTTCACCGAAGTAGAGAGCGCCGGAGCGGCAAAAGGCGGCTCGGAAAGGCTGAGAGAGGAGTCGGGAGGCGACAGGCGTAATTGAAGAAACCCTAAGTAAACAATTTAAACATATAATTAAACTAACGCTCAATTAACAAATTAACTAATACTAATTAACAATTAAGTAAACATATTAAGTTAATCTAATTAACTAATTAAATTAAACAATTACCTTTCACGAAGGAGGTGACGCCGAAGGGAACCGTCTGGTAGGCAGCAAAAGGCGAAAGGCGGGTACTAAACAAATTTAATTAAAGTAATTACATTCTAATTAACATATACTAATTAACAATTAAATTAAACTAATTAACAATCTAAACTAATTAAATAATTAAACTAACTATCTTATATATACTAATTAACAATCTAAACTAATTAAACTAATTAAACTATGTTATATATACTAACTATCTTATATATACTAATAATTAAACTAACTATCTTATATATACTAATTAACTATCTTATATATACTAATAAACAATTTAAACTATCTTATATATACTAATTAAATAATTAAACTAACTATCTTATATATATTAGTTGGGAACTATCTTATATATACTAATTAACAATCTAAACTAATTAAATAATTAAACTAACTAAAATAATAACTCATTAAACAAATAAATTAATTAATTAAACCTATATTAATTAACATTCTCAACTAATTGAATAATTAACTATAAAGTTAACTCAATTAAACAATTATAACACTAGCTAACCAATTATTCAAACTAATGCTAATAAATTCAAGAAAGCCAATTAAACATAATCAATTATTCAAACTTATAATCCTAATTAATTCAACCATATTCTTAATTACACATAATTATCAAATTAACTATAAATGACATTAACTAATTAACAATTAAATTAAAGTAATTAAACCTACCTATATAAAATTAATTAACAATATAAACTAATTACATAATTAACATATTTGAATAACATAATTAAACCATAACCTAATTAATTAATCTAATTAAACACTAAACTATAATAAATTAATTAATCTAATTAAATCATAACATAAATAATTAATCTAATTAACTAATTAAACAATTAAACTAATTAAAAAATTAAACACTAACCTAATTCTAAATTCCGGCAGCGAGCAGTGGTTGGCGGCGACGGGCAGAGGCTCGGACTGGTGGCCGGTGGCGGCGACGGGCAGTGCTGGGGCGCTGGGGCTGGGCTGGGCTGGGGCTGGGCTGGGCTGGGGGCGCTGGGGCGGCGGCAGGGGCGGCAGCGGGGGGTCTACGCACGGCAAAGAGAGAGAAAGAGTAAATAAAGGGAAAAAACACGAAAAATAGAAGAAATTAGAGTGGAAGGAGCAAACCTGGAGTCCGGTGGTGGTGGGAATCGCCGGAGGTAGGGTTTAGATTGGGGATATTCGACTGATTTTAGATTGGGGAAGAAGACGCGATTTAAATTGAACTAGCGACGGACCTCGCGACGGATTTAATCCGTCGCTAGGTATTAAAAATAAATAAAAAAAAATTAAATTATGGGACGACGGACGCACGACGGACGGAGCTAACGACGGACTCGTCCGTCGTGACGTCCGCCGTTAGTTTTAGCGCCAATATGCGCGCCAAAAAGTCCGTCGTCGAGTCCGTCGTCGACCATTTTCGTTGTGGTCCGTCGCGAGTCCGTCGCGAGCTAGCTACGGACTTGAATTCCGTCGTCCCATCCGTCGCCTGTTCCATATTTTTTTGTAGTGACATGATTAATATTCAGAAGTGGCGGGATAATGGATACCCAAAAGGTGATAGGGGTGAGTTCGAGGTACCCATATTTGTTCTTTTTATATAATTCTTATATAATCATAATGACTATTATTTTACATAATATTTTAGGTGGTTAAAATTTGAAATTTTTTTATTAAAATGACTATTTTGACATATTTATCATATTTAGAGGTGGTATAAATTAACAAATTATTAGAAATAAATGTTATTCTCATTAATTTATCTAATGTAGATTGTGTTAAAGAAAAATCACGTTATGTGTATTAACATAATTGTAAATTTGTGTTACTTAAAAAATTATATCATTGCAAAATATAATTGTTAAATGAAGACTTATCTTGTGAAAAATTTATTGGTATATAATCAATTTATATTGTAATTTAAAAAATTGACTATTTTTTTGGTTTGATAAAAATTAATTATTTGACCAAATAAAATCATGAATATTTATTTGATCAATTCAAATAATTAATGTTATATGTATTAAAAATTATATTGTTGGTAGGTCAAAAGTAGGGATGACAATCGGCCACGACATACATGAACATTGGTTAGAAACACATTTATATGAACTATATTTTTATATAAATTCCCGTTAAATATTCGTCCACCCACTTTATATGAACTATATCTGTGTATAAATTATATCTAAAATTATATATAATGTCTCTTACATTTAAATTTAATACGCAAAAGTATATTATATAAATGAACAAAACTTATTGTAGGGCCTACTATCATATCTCTATTTGTTGGGAAATATTTATAAGTGTTTTAATTCAGATCCCAAAATCTCCCATAAAAGATGTAATAAGTCCAAAACTGAAATCTCTAGTGTTTTGTCTAAGAAACTCAAATGTTAGAGAGTTCTATTTTTCAGGTACACTGAAGGACGGACACTATTGAAGATTCAAGACTATGCCAAAACTGAAGGACCACTCTATTGAAGTTTGTCCTGAAGTTTTGAAGTTGAAGTTAGAAGCTGAAGTCACATTGTCATTGAAGTTTAAATCTAAAGTACTGCACTGAAGTCTAACGCTGAAGTTTCCACTGAGTGACAGTCTATTCTATAGGACTTACCACTTTCGGTAAAAATCTCAGTAGGTGAAACACAATCTTGTTGCAGACACCAAAAATGGCAAAAAGGACGAAGACTCCAACGGGAAGAATTCAAATGAAGCTCTATCTCACAACGGATACATTCTATGAGAGAGCTATATATATCCCGCTGTTTCAAACGCTTCAACAACCGGTTACCAAATCTTACAACTCACTATCGCTATCATCGCTCTCAAAGTTCAAGCTTTCAAGCTACCTATCTAGAACACTCAAACTTTCAGATTTCATTCTCCAGTGTTCTTCTTAGCGATTTCATTGTAACCGAAGAATAGTCTTAGCATTAGATTAAGTTCGAAGCTAGAAGTGATCAGATTTATTGTCTATCTAACCCTTTGTGGTTGATCACTGTAAGATTATTATTTCTCCATTAACTTGGAAAACCTCGACTAACATTGAGACACGTGGACGTAGGAGTTTTTATCTCCGAACCACGCAAACCAAATCCTGACTCTCTCACTCTTACTTTCAGTATTTATCTTTCATTGTTTATCATACTTTGAATACTGATTAATTGAAAAGAGAAAGATTGCATTAAGTTTTCTGAACAAACGAGTAAAATTTAAATCCACCACATTTCGCACAACACTTAAGATATTAGTCCATCAGTCAAACACTAAGTGTAGACTGAATGATTGTTATCTAAAGTATTCACTCTAACTGAAGTTCCTCCCTTCAGTACATGAGATCACTAAAAGCTTTTAACTTGTAAAATTTAAAACTGGTGTATTCCCCCCCCCCCCCTCCAATACACGCAGTATACTCGTTTCGGGACCAACACTATTATATATTATAATTAGCAAAATTATTTTTAATCTATATAATATATAAAGTATACATTTAACTATATATATTGCAATTTTGATTGAATAATTAATTTAATATGACTATAATCATGACTAATTAATTATATAAGATATTAATTATACACTTACCTAAAACAATTATTTCTAAATCATTAAATTATATATTATCGTATATAAAATATTAATATAAATATGAAAGAAGGCTTGTGATGATATCACGTAAGCTTTGAATTAAGGAGAAAGTTTTAATACGTAATCTTTTAATATATTATATAGGTTTTAAGATTTGATATTTATGGCATGCTAATATTCATAAAAATAAAATATGAAATAATAAGGAGAAAATATCGTAATAAATTTTCGACGACACTACTTTTTTCACATTTAAATACTTATGTCTTATAACCTTTCATATATGGTGTCACTTTATTTTGACGTTTATCTGTCATAAATTTTTTCAAGGGGATTAATACACACCACTCATCAGAAGTACTCATTACAATAAAATAGACATTGGTTGTGTTCTTTTTTGATCAATTTTGAAAATAGAATTGATGCATTGAGGTAAGGATGTATCTTCAAGAAAACATAAAATCTATCAACTCTTCAGTCAACGAAAATAACGTTTGAAGACGTATGACTTTTTATATAAAACACTAACATAGAAAAGTTTGACTTGTATTAGTCCAAGGAAGGTTAAGCTGCTCTCCTCTAAATCTAAATAAAGCATTAATTATGTGGCAAAGTTAGAGGAATATTAATTGAAACTTATTGGGTCATTGTATAGTTTAATATTAGTCGACATAAAATAATACTAAATAATAAAATATAAGTGATTCATACCCATCCGTTAGAAGAGTTTATAAACAAATAAAGATCTTTGGTCTCATCCTCGATACTGAGATAATAAGTTGATTCGCGATTTCGCTATCAACCCCTTGGGCCTAAAAAAGTAATCTTTCTTGATGAAGTCGGTTGAATATGGTCAAATTGTATTCCTTAAAAATTGTGTTGAAAAAAGTCAATGTATAGATTCCAGTCCTCTTTCTTTTTTTAGTTTTTAATGAAAGAGATTTTACATGATTTGACAATGCTATATCAGCAGTGAACACATTAAGTTATGTTCACGACGAATAGTGGAGCGATGTTATTTGTGATGTATTAGGAAAAAATTTAGAAGTACTCGATTAATGATAGATCTTCCCTATAATTTTATAATAACAAAATTTTGTGAATATATTATGATACCATGCACACAATTTTATAGTTATATATATATATCATGTATTCAATAGAATTATACAATATAAAACGATTAAAACACCTTATCGGACTCGAATAATTGGTCAAATGATTTGACATATAATATAGCAATCTTTTGCATCACTTTAGGAAAGAGTAGTTTGCACGTTTATTAAGAATAAGCATCATTTTTTGCAGAAAATAAAATAAATTAAATTAAATAAAGAAAGAGTGAAACATCATTATGGCGTTCTTCCACGAACTTTTCGTGCTGGATTTTCACCTAATCTTGTAACTATATAGACTCTTGAATCTTTTATTATTATACTTTATAAGATTGGGATATATTTCACAATGTTTATACATAATAAAATCTTGTGGCAGTCCATATTAATTATAAGATTAAACTAAATGAAATAGGAGCCAATTTCTTCCTTCGCCAAATAAATTTGTTTAAGACGATCGATGCAATCATTCTCATCGAAACCCGTGTTAGTGAAATAGCCACCCACAATATGTACAAATACTACTCGATTCGGCTTGACTCGACTCAACTCGTTTAGAATATTAAATTGTTTAAACTCAGCTCAAGCTCGGTTTGAACTTTTGATATATTATTTGAGCTCGACTCGAAATTTAATTATCGAGTTCGACTCATGGAACGCTCAATAAGATTATTTTCAAGTTTGAGTTCAAACTCGACTCGTTTGATATTTATAATAATAGTTTTCGAGCTCGAGCTCGTCTAAATTTTTATCTTCAACTTAACTATTTTAGCTTAATGCTATATTAAGTGCTATATTGAAGGCTCAATAATATGCTCGTGAACAAATGAACTCGAATATATTCGTGAGTAGCTCGGTTCGAGCTCGAGCTCGACTCATTTACTATCGAGTTGAGCTCCGAACAAACTTTTTTTTTTAATTGAATTTCGTATAGCTAGCGAGTAGCTCTATTCATTTACATGCCATTAAAATCAGCCTCAAAAAAAAATTATATAGAGATTATAAGAACCAATCAAACGTTTACTATCATATTTATTTACATGAGATCGCAGAATATGTATTTTATAGTTATGACATATATATCTCGAGTTAAACAAAAGATAAGTATTATATATTATGAAATTCGGACCAAATTCTTAGTTATTCGATTTTAATTTTTACATACAATTGTTAGTACTGAATTTTGACTGCATGGATGCTTATTTGGGAATTGATAATATACTTAGTAGCAATCATAATTATATTGTCAAATACTGATTATGCATAAATTCATCCACTTATGTTTCTTGCATATCATTTAGGACATTTTAAAGAACTTTTGTGAAATTAGTAATGAATGGGCCTTAAAAGTAATATTTTTGATTATGGGCCCAATAAACGAATAAATTGACCTGTCAAACTGTGGCAGTTTATTGCATTGGCCCATAAGGCATAAATTGTGGTTTACTACATCTACATATATGCATGCTACAGACCAAGTGTTAATATCCATATCCACTATTGCTTGAACAAATTGTCTTGTCCCAAGAATATTAGTTAAGCAAGATACTTTAGTTGTGGGTATTGACTTATTAAGTGATAAAAAAAATTCATCCTTTTAATTCTCTTATTTATATTTTTACTTTATTCATTTAATTTCTTGACGAACTTTACTCCTTTTGAGTTATAAGACGGGCATAAAAAGTGGTGATGTCCTTAAAGAAGTGTGAGAAATGATGAATTACCTATAGAAATGGGGATTTGATGGACTTTGAGAATGTTGCATGTTTGTAGAAATCATCATTTTAACAACAATTTGATATCATAATTAAGATTTAATATCGTTGTTAAAAAGACCGGTTCTTTAGTCTTGACTCACATACAATGCTAGTTTACGATTCAAATGAAAGATTCAGTTCTATAAGATCTCATACAATTTTAATGTGATTAACTTTTCAACTAAGAAAAGGACAGTTTGGGTCATATCTAACTATTACGAGAATGTAATGGAATTCCACACGCGTGTCATAAATAGACACTTGCAACGGTTAATAAATCTCACTCACTCCCACATCATCACACCATAAACCCTAGCTAGCTCTTCAAAATTTTCCTCCTATTAATTAGTAAGTAGCTAGCTCCTCCACCACTCACCAAATTTTCTCCCATGGCCATGGCCATTACTGTTCTGCTTCTCCTTGTTCTACCTCTAGCCTCAGCTTCAATCTCCATTCATGAACTCTTGAGAAGCAAAGGTCTCCCTCCTGGCCTCTTCCCCAAGGGAGTCGTAAAATCTTACGAGCTCGACGAGCAAGGCCGGCTCCAAGTCTACCTTGAAAGGCCCTGCCTCACCAAGTTTGAAACTAGGGTTTTCTACGACAAGGTTGTCCGAGCAAACCTCAGCTACGGCAGCCTCATCGGAGTCGAGGGCTTGTCTCAAGAGGAGCTTTTTCTATGGCTTCCCGTCAAGGACATTATTGTCTACGATCCTACTTCTGGCTTGATCTTGTTCGATATTGGTGTTGCTCATAAACAAATGTCTCTTTCCCTCTTTGAAGACCCTCCTCAATGCAATCCCCAAAGTAACATCCATCTCCTCTTTTTATTTTCAATTTTTATGTTTTATGTATTACAATCTAGAATTTAATATCCATTAATGTGTTTTATTTTTCTTTTGGGTTGGAATGCAGGTAGCTGGATGGACGAGGTTTCCAGAAAAGGGATATATGTGGCTTGAAGCTCAGAGATAAAAGATTTGAATTTTGTTGATTCTGATTAATTAGTAGCACATCTTTTAGAAACTTTTATTATTTCTTTTCTTTTTGATTCTGTCTTTGCAGGTGTTGTAAATTTTCCTCATGAAATTTGCGATACTTTAATTTGATTCTATATATAAAGATTTGGGTTATTTTATATTTAAATCTGGAAACATGTGTGGATAAACAAGAATCCTTTTTTTTGGTTGTTTCATATGAATTATCTACCATAATAAAATTAATTTAGGTGTTGTGAATGAAGCAGACAGTTGGGAACACTATTTTCTCGCCTAATCCTTTGTAGTTTTGAAGTTGACTTAAATTAGGAGATCCATAAATAAATAGTATTTCCTAGCCTCCTATTCGAATGGGACATATATATAATTAAAACAATACTAGGATTGATTTATTTATATATACTGAAAATGGAACTACTGCTTGGAACGAGTTGATAGTTAAGACCGAATACTATTTCCTTGTATTATATTCTTTTTAACAAGTTTCGTTTTAATCTTAGTTATAAGTGCTCATGTAATCTATTCAAGGTTTCATTATTACGGAACCGTAATTAAATTGTGATTATTATGGGTCACTGTTTAGAATTAGAATTGTCTAAGATGGTTCTAGTTATAATTTCCAACTACCAATTTTTTGGAACCGTCTCAAAAAATATATATTTTATACAAATTTACAAAATTAAAATACAATTTTATGAAATTATAGAAAATTATTCTATTATATAATTGAATTGATTATATATATAAAAATGTTGAGAAACTAACGGTTTGAAATTGCAGATGCGAGATTGTGAATCTTTTAGAAGTAAAATTTTCTGATCCTACACGATCACAATTTGAAATTAAACTTGAAATTAAACTATATTGGAGACAATTAGAACCACATATTTCAATCCGTTTACAATTCAATAATGGTAGTTACGATATTTTTTTTTAACACCTAATCTTAGTTCATAAATCACTCTTGACAAGTTCTAGCCACTTTCACTCTCTCATACTCACTCCTTTCTTCAAAATACTTTACATTTTTATCGTCTCAGAACTCATATAGTTGCATCAATAATTTATGAATATTAAGTTATTTAATTTATATATAATTTGTTATACATATTATTCCAATTATTATTATTATTACTTAAGTGTGCAAATGAATGGATACTAAAAATATAGGTTAATTATGGCTAAAATACGTAAATTAAACTATTTAAAAATTATGATATTATAGGCGAACGAAACATTTGTCACATTTTTTTTGAAATTACATATAAAAATCAAAGGTTAGCGAATAATTAAGTGTTTTAGTGGTAACACTCGGTGTATTATTCAACTGATTACGTCTTGTTTAAAATGAAATTATGTTGTTTTATGCTTGTTGGTTAATTATGACTTCATTACCATAAGTTCAACTTCAATGTCATCTAAAACGACATATTTATGGGCATCGACATTGTGATACTTAATCGTATACGTACTGTACTTGATCAATACTATATCGATGAGCCACTTATATAAATTGTATTTTCTTCTAAAGAACAAACACTAAGGTTTTTTAAAGAACATAGGAATAAACAATAGGTCATCTCAAAATCCACAATGAGAAGATAAAAGTTACTACTTCAACCGAAACAAATCACTAGCATCTAATTTATAAATCTGATACCACTAAATCAATACAAGATCTATTGAAACTCAAGAAATCGCTGGAGAACTCGTAAATGAGTATTAATGAGAATCAAAATTCCAATAGAGAATATGACAAGGTACCATCTCCTTATTTATTTTCAAATACTAAATTATATGGTCTTTCTTTCGAGATCCGTGGGCCATAGCTCGCTTGTTCAATTTTTAATTGTACCATTTCTTTCATTAAAGATTGAAAAGTTATATTTTTCACTCATAAATGCATCTTTTTTTGTTATACTTACTATGAATTTTGTCAATCGTATTATGACTTATTTATTAATTTTCTTTTCATCTGGTTACTAGAAAGGAAGGAGGAAAAAGTTAGTACCAAATGTTTGTCAATCATATTATGACTTATTTATGATTTTGTATTTCGTAAGATATATTTTAATTTGTGTATAATTTTAGAATATTGGTATAATTCATATATACCTATATTACTAACGTGTTTCTTTTCAACAATTTTTTAAAAAAGTTATAAAGTGATTAAAAATAGAGTGAATATACAAAATATTTAAATAAGATTGTAAAAAATAAATAATAAGCACTCACATAATAATATTTAAATTATAAACATTTTTATGTTTTCGTAATAAAATACATTTCTAATTATTTTTTTATAAGTTAAAAATGTGTATGAGTAGTATGAACGTACTGGTTATAACATTTGCATTTTTCTTACATTCTACGTTCCCGACAATCGTATTGAATCATACTATTTACACGCAATATTCAATTTTATTAAACTACAAACATATATAAATGATATGATCGATTGTCAAATAATCATATCATGCATATTTTCATACATTATATATATGATTCATAACAAGCCACAAAATTAAATTTTAGTAAACATATATTTATAATAATTTACATTCAAAATGGTTAGAAGTTATATAAATATTTATATATTGATGCTTATAATTTATCATTTACAATCTTGTTTTACTACAATAACTCTGTTTTCGTATAAAAATTGATGATACATTCGCTATAATATTTTTTGGATGAATTAATATTGTTTACCTTAGATAAAAAAAATACACCCTCCGTCCCATGAAAGTAGTCTCTCTTAATTTTTACACGTAAATTAATATCT
The DNA here is from genome assembly GCA_026898415.1 of Leonotis leonurus. NCBI lineage: Eukaryota > Viridiplantae > Streptophyta > Magnoliopsida > Lamiales > Lamiaceae > Leonotis > Leonotis leonurus. Next base: position 514,481 of record JAPKLX010000019.1, on the reverse strand, counting down.
TACTTTTATTCTCATTTATTTTATTATATTTACTTTAATACCCTTTGTTTTTTAGTAATAAAATTTGTTAAAAAGAAAAATAGACTACTTTCGTGAAACGTCTCAATCAGTAAAGAAGATAAACATTGGTGGGACAAAGAGAGTAGTGTTTTTTTTTTCTTTCTTTTTTTTTGCTAAGAGGAATTGTGAATAGTAATTCACTACAAAAAAACATTAAACTGGCGACAGAATGGACGACGGAATTACATTCCGTCGTCCTCTGGCGACAGAATACAACAAATTTGGCTAACGACGGACTGGCAACGGACTAGCGACTGTTTTTTTGGCGCGTACTTATTAACGACGGACTGGTCCGTCGTCCGAGGATTCCGTCGCCCAGTCCGTCGTCCCAATTTTATTTTATTTTTTTAATTAATTTTATTCCGGATTACGGACTGGTCCGTCGCCCAGTCCGTCGTCCCGCCCTATTTATCGGGCAGTAAGGCCATTTCGCGAAACAGAACAGCATATCACCAATTTTACTCTTCCACCGGCGATTTGAACCTTCCACCGGCGATTCCAACCTTCCACCGGCCAAAGCAACCCCAGGTATGTGGTGGTGGTGTTTTCGCATATATATTTGAATTTGATTGGAAAATTTTCTTTCTCGGTGGATTGGGTTGATAACTGAGGACTAAGTTTGGAATCTGAAATTAGTTTCTTTTTTTCTCTTTTGGTGATGAATGGTGCTTTTATACTGTATGTCTTTTGTTTTAGCACCAGTGTTAACGGTATATATGTTTTATTTCATAAGTTTTTTCTCATTAGTTGTCAAGTTTTTCTGCTGAATTGAAGGGGAAATGTAGGAAAGAGATATGAAGAAGAGTCGAATTGTTCTAGTTTAGTGAGAATTGAGAATTTTTAGGCGTATCTACATTGGCAAATGGAAATTATTTGACCAGCATAACATGAGTGGAATCAAGGTCATGTTTTTTTTGGAACAATGGATGCTGGTTATGTATCAACTTACATCATGTTTATACCAAACTTTTGGTGCATATAGCTAAGCGTTGTTATCATGTGACGCAGATTTCCCCCTGGCATGATATACCACTGCACTTGGGTGATGGTGTATTCAATTTCATCGTTGAGATTCCAAAGGAATCGAGCGCAAAGATGGAGGTTGCTACGGACGAGCTATACACTCCCATTAAGCAAGATACAAAGAAGGGAAACCAACATAAAAAGCATGTCTTTGGTTGGTTGTGTTTTTGGGTTCTCTAATGGTATGTTCTGATTAAAATATACTGAAATTGGGGTTGAGTTGAAGTAGGATTTTATATTTTTTCATGTCATGGTTGGCATGTCTTCTCTGTGTGTTAAAGCAATAGTCTCTGACTCTCTAAAGCAAGAAAATGAAAGATGTAGACATAAATTTAGTTGCTTTGTAGGACTTGCTAAATCCATGCCTATATACATTTCAAACTTTGGTATACTTCCATTCTACTTATGAGTCCTTTATTATCTTCTCTTGCTTGCATTGCCTCATACTTGTTTTCTTATTTAGTGGATGTTGAAATCTTTTTCTCACTCCCTTTTAAGCTGCTCATCTTCTTCTCTTCTGTAGATACAACATTAACTGGAACTATGGATTGCTTCCACAAACATGGGAAGACCCTTCATTGGCAAATGCTGAAGTTGAGGGGGCATTTGGAGACAATGATCCAGGTGTAATATCGTGCTTTCTTATGCTGTCTAGTAAATTTCCTTATGAAAACTTGTACAGGAAATAGAAGTGTGGAATCAAGTTTAATCTAATTGTTACCACCTTTTCTTTTAGTTGATGTTGTCGAGATTGGAGACAGCCAAGCTAAAATTGGGCAAGTCTTGAAAGTGAAGCCCCTGGTTGCTCTCGCTATGATAGATGAGGGAGAACTTGACTGGAAAATAGTTGCCATTTCACTGGATGATCCAAGAGCTTCCCTTGTTAATGATGTAGACGATGTCGAGAAGCATTTTCCGGTGAGTAATGACATACCATACTAAAGTTTGCGGTATAGATATTAGAATATTATATTTCAATCATGGTAGAACTATACTTCACTACTATTCTCTACTGTCACTGAGCTCAGCCTTGTGTTCAAATGGCAAGTAAAAGTTAGTTTATATCGATATCGTTTAGAGTGCCAAACTCAATTAGTGCAAACACATCTGCAGGGAACTCTCACTGCAATTAGGGAATGGTTCAGAGACTACAAGATACCTGATGGAAAACCTGCCAACAAATTCGGCCTTGACAACAAGCCAGCAAACAAGGTTTCAACATGAGATTTTGAAGTATTAGAATAGTAATAATGATTTACTTCGAAGAAAGATATCTGACTGACTTCATTTATTATGACTGTTATGAATTACTTGGTATTGAATCAAAATATAGGCATATGTAAATGATACATTATATTATTTATTGATTATATGAAATTCACGTTCATTAATTATGAATTTCATTCGATTGGTTCAATTTTAAATTATTGTTCAATGTTGGATTACATTTGTATTGTTTGTTGTGACACGTTTTAGGTAATGGATAATAAAAAAATAAAATGAATTATTAAAAAAAAAAAAAAAAACTAGCGACGGACTGCAGTCCGTCGCCAGGTCAATGGTCAACACCACCTGGCGACAGACTGAAGTCTGTCGCCACTAACGACGGATTTTTTCCGTCGTTAGTTCTCCGGCACCGTCAACGGCCACCGGGAGACTCTCACGACGGATTTACAGTCCGTCGTTAGTCCGTCGTTAGCTCACGACGGACTGTAGTTTCCGTCGTCTAATGAGCTAACGACGATCGAAATACAGACGGAAAATATCCGTCGCCAGTCCGTCGCTAGCCACCCGAGACGACGGATTTTCTGTCCTAACGACGAATTTTTCCGTCGCCAGAACACCTTTTTTTGTAGTGATTATTGTTAAAAGAAAAGTAACAATCCTAAAAGATTATAAATAACAATTGCTGGATATTAGATATTAAATTTAAGGGAATGATATATCCATAATAATCCAAATAATATGAAAATCGGCTGTTACATTAAATTAAATACCATACTAGTGTATAGTATGTTGAAGATCGACGGAAAATTAATTTATATTATAATTTATAAATATAAAATTTTAAATAATTTCAAATCATTAAATTATATATTACTGTATATAAAATATTAATATAAATATGATAGAAAACTTGTGGTGATGCCACATAAATCTTAGATTAAGGAGATGATTTTAATGTGTAATCTTTTAATATATTATATAGATAGGTATGTAAAGAGTAATTATGGGTATATAATAGTTAAAGGGGTAAAAGTTTTAAGAAGTAAAAAATAAAAAATACTATTTATATAAAAATAAAATATAAAAATTACACACATGAGAAAATTAATAATATGTTTATTTATTTGAATAACATGATCATACGAGAAATTTTTTCTTTTTTTATTATGTAAATTGAGTATTTTTATTTTTTATTTTTAAATAAATATTTTTATGTTTTATTTATTAAGATGTTTTAATTTTTAGCCCATTTATTTATTTATTTTTTTGCGAAGAATATTATAAAGTGGGTCCATTTGGACTCGGGGACAGGACTCGCGAGTCGCGAGTCTAAAGTTTTCTTTTAATTTTTTATTGGAATCCCTAACAGGTAATAAAGTTAAAATAATTTAAAAAGAAAAACCCTAATTCTGGCTTCCTTCTTAAACCCTATCCTTCTTTCTTCCTTTTTATCACAGTTACAGCCGTTGACGTTCCCGCGGCCATTGACTGACTGAGGGTCGCCGTTAATCCAGCCGCCGCAACCGCACCACGTTGCATGCCGTATAGAGGCAGCTTCCGCTTTCTATCATAGCATCCATGAACTGAATCCAAATAAAACAGAGTCAGTCAGAGCCTCATAATAATGTTTTTTTTCCCATGCTTAATGCACTATTATGACTACTACTAACGGTTACTGGATTTTAAATAAACAGTTTTTGTCCCTTCTCTCTGCTCCTTTTTCTTTCAGGCTGAGCTAAGACCCAATAGTAACTGATGGCTCTTCGTTTTGAGGTACTATTACTGAACTCGTGAAATTTGACGACGAATGTTCAAATATTTTGTTTTATACTCAAATAATGTAAATCTTGAATTGCTTTTTTCTGAATCGCTTGCGCTAAATAAGTCATTATTGAGACAGCACCAGCTTACATTACATATAATTCTTTTCCATGTATATTTTTTATGCTAAATTCCCAGCTTTAACAACTAAGATTAGCAAGTTGCTCAAAAGATTTATTTCTTTTTATGTAAAGTATTAAGTTTAGTGCTATGTTATCCGAATTTCTGGAATATTGTTCTATAGCTTGCCCTTTTTTAGTTGCAATTCTAGATGTTTTCTTAAATTTCATGTGCTAGATTCTTGGAAAGTTCAATCGTGCTCGAGCAGCTCGACTTACACTTCCTCACTTCGTGTGCCAGACGCCTTTATTCATGCCTGTGGGCACACAAGGTCTGGTTTTTTAATGTTGCTTGTTTCTAAATGTAGAATTATTCTTTTGATTTTTTAATTTCTTGTCATTATCAAATACATACAGGCACCAGTAATTGATTATTGAGGGAGCCATTTGATGGTTTATAATTTCATGATAGTAGGAATTAATTGTTGTAAATGGAAAGTAGATACCTTTTTTGTATATCAATCAGATAAATTACTAATTTAACAGATTATAGAGCAATGGAAATTTTGTAGAGGAAACACATGTAGATAGTTATTAAAGTTGGAAGAAAAACTAACTTGGGAATTGGAAACACTAGTTTTATAAGATAAAAATATTCAAAATTTAAACAATTGACTATTACTTAAATTTGCTTTCGTATGAAAAACAAAAAACTACTGCTGCTGAGGATTCTATAAGTTTTGCTTGCCCTCGCAAGTTGTGATGTTAACAGTCACAGAGCTCAGGCATTCATAAACTTTTTCTGGAAAGCCAGTTGGTGAAAGGCATCACCCTCTTACGACTATAACTGCAGCGAATTAAATAAAGTCTAAAGATGTGTACTGTTTATTTGAATAAGACTTAAGTGTTTGGTATTGCTATAATAGTGAATGCTATATATCAACAGAAAATGGTGAACTTAAAGGATCCTATGGGACTCTATAGTGACAATAAGTCAGCTGCTGATGTTAAAGGGTGTTATGTAATTTTAATATGACTATGAAGATTGATCAGCTAGTTAGAAATATGTTCCTAGCATATGATCTGACAAAAAGGATAGGTACCCAATCAAAGGAAAGCATTATATAGGCCCTGGTGGATATGGTTCAGTATTTTATGAATCCTAATATTCAAATATCTTTTATTTTTCTTGCCCTGCTAATCCTTTCTATTATTGCATTATAGTTTTTTAGGGTATCAATTATAGCATATTGGCTAAGGAGTAATGTTATTTTAACAGGCACAATAAAAGGTCTAACAACCAGTCAGCTTGAGGACATTGGCTGCCAAATAATTCTTGGAAACACATATCACTTGGCTCTACGTCCCACCTCTGAGCTTATTGATGAGCTGGGAGGGCTCCATAAATTTATGAATTGGCCCAGGGGATTGCTTACGGACTCTGGTGGCTTTCAAATGGTAATACATCATTTTAGGGTCAAACATTTTTGACATTTCCGTGTCATTCATATGACTATCTTTAACTATTACTTCTGATTATACGAAGATGTGCTGTTTCAAAGTTGTTACTTTATAATTTTCTGATGTAAATCTCAACGTAATATCTTCATTCTTTGTCTAATTTCTTTGATGTGATTCACATTTATTATCTGTCGCATTTTGTTTTCAGAAGACCTTGATATTATTCTGTAGATGATCTGGCTGATGGTGAATCATTAAGATATTTCAGTTAATATATTGAAGAGACTTCTTAATGCTTGTAGGTCTCCTTATTGCATTTGGCTGACATTACAGAGGAAGGTGTCACCTTTCAGGTAGACTTAGCTAGTTAATGTTGCACTCGATCTAAGTTGTATATTAAAGTTATACACTTGAAATAGTATTGTTCTCGATAATCAAGGGAGACTCATCTCATTGTATTATTCCATCTTCCTATATAATGTTTTGTCTATTCATAATAAAATGTCATTCTTTTATATATAAAAGAGAGCGAGAGATCTAAGTTCCATTGATCGCCAATTATTGTCACATTGGAAATAGTGCTCTTGTTTTTGAACCGGGGTTCATTAGAAAATTTGCTCCTCTTAACTATCAATTTCGATGTCTGTCAGATTTTGATATTAAATGGATGGATTGTTTTGTTTTGTTATTGTATAATTAAATTTACACTGTTGTACTAGTGGTGATTTAAAGCAGAGACCTTTTGCCTCCTCAAGAGTCAGGAATAACGAATAACCACTCCACCATTACGTCAATGTACACAAACTTATTTTACTTGGGGTCCTTGTTACTTATTTCCTAGTACAATTGTGTATAAGAAGTTTGTAGAATTTAATATCTGTTCATTTGGTCACAGTGGAAAAAAGAACAAGGCAATGATTTTCCTTAACTTTACCTCTCTGGATGAAATCTCTTAACTTTCTTCTAGGAATATCATCATAAAGTCTCCAAATTGCATCTTTGGATTTCCCTTCCATTTTCTTATTGCCTAAAAATTGCAAAATAAAGCAAGTGAAGAAACTCACACGCTCAAACTTGTTAAGGAGATGAATAGTTGAATTGAAATATTGCTAGTATGTTTGCTTTATCTATTTCTTTTTTCATGGTTGCATTCAGGTAACCAGTACCTAATGGCCTATTCATATATTGAATTTTTGCTTCTTTTTTTATTTTTTATTTTTGCAGTCACCGGTTGATGGGAAACCCATGCTACTTACTCCAGAAGAGTCAATACAAATACAAGTAAACTATTATTTTACTAAATTCTACGTAATTATTTCTAGTATGTCTTATATGCCACTTTGATTAATTAATCAGTGAGAAAATACAACTGGTTATGATGTTATTTCAATGTTAAAATTGTGGTTGCATGATTAAACTTATGCCTATCAGTGTGTGCATGTTCTGTGTATGCATGCATGTACACAACTTAAGAATTTTAGCAAATCCAGGTCTTCACATTGTATCAGCAGTTCTGCAATTACCATTTCTGTTTCAAATTTAGTATTTTAGGTCAAGGGCTTAGGAAGTTGGTTGAACAAGTAACTGAAAATTTACATTATTGCTTATATGAACATAATATTTAGATCATGTGTATTAGCATGACATAATCAAATGGAGGTTTTTTTTTGAAACGCAAGAGGAGGAAGCTATGATATGGACTATTGGAAAGTTCAAGAGTGTGCTCATATTCTTTATATATGTCTAATACCTAGAATCTCAATAATTTGTACTCCCTCTGTCCCTTAAAAGGGTCTCACTTAAAGTAGTTTTATATTAATTAAGTAATGTGTTGTAAGTACTGAGTAAAAGAAAAGTATACTTGTGTGGGGTTCATGTCCAAAAATGGTCGTGTGAACTTTTGTGGGATGGACTGAAAAGGTATGAAGCGCGAAAGGGACGAAGGGAGTACTTTGCTATTGTAACTTCATAATGTCACTAATAAATAGTTGGGTAAAGAGATTTGGGACTCTGAATAGGTTTCCATGGCATTTCCGTGTTTTTACTTTACTTATGGTTCTCCAGTGTGATCGTTATATATATAAATGATAACTCTAGATTTGATATTGCTTTTATTGGTTATCGCTATTTAAGTAAAATATTACTTTCTCTGTCCCATTCAAGATGGCCCCAAAAGTCAATAAAGCACTCACAATTTTGGTCAAACGGGGCCATCTTAAATGGGATGGAGGGAGTATGTTCTTTCTATACTTATCAAGAGTACTGAAATTGCAATTTGACTTTTTGTTACTGTGCCTCTAAGATGTTAGCCCATGTGGTTTCCCTCTTCTGCTGCAGAACCGAATAGGAGCTGATATAATTATGGCTCTTGATGATGTTGTGAAAACCACTATTACAGGTCCACGCATTGAAGAGGCTATGTATCGTACCCTTCGTTGGATAGATAGGTGCATCTCAGGTAATTATCCAGTAATATGCTGAACCTTCATGATTTCACTCATCTATTAAGTATCTTTTACTCGATCAAGGCAGCATAATAGTAACACACAGGTTATTGAGTTTTCGGTTATTGGCAATTGAATAAATACAACATAAGTGGGCGGGTCGATGACAGCTACCTGAAATCTGGGGACTCATACAAAATACTCCCTCCGTCCACCAAGTATTTGCACATTTGAATTCGACATGAGTTTTAACGAATGCTATGAATGTGTTGTGAGTGAAGTAAGAGTCCCACAATATTTATTAATTAAATGTGTATGTGAGTGAAAGAAAAATTAGTGGTTGATTGATAAATAAATTAAACATGTTAATGAGTGGAATGAGAATCCCACATTATTTATTGTTAAATATGTAATGTGAGTGATTAAAAGAGCAATGGTGGGTCCAACTATATAAGTATAATTATTAAAAATATAAGTGTGCAAACTTTTCGTGGACGTAATAAAGTGGACAAATGTGTAAATTTTTCGTGGACGGAGGGAGTATATAACTTAATCCTACGCTCTTCTGATGTGCTTGAAGCCTTGAACTCCTAGAAATGCTTCGAGTCCTGCAATTAGATGCATATAACAACGAAAAAGTCATGCAAATAAACTTATTTCAGTTAAGGGGCTGCATCTTCCATCTAGCAGCTCATTATTAACTAACTAAAATGTTAATGTCTTCAGCACACAAGAGACCCCATGAACAGAATTTATTCGGAATCGTGCAAGGTGGCTTAGATCCAGTCTTAAGGTTGGTTTCAGTTTTAACTTTGCTCTATTTTTCTGAGATTTTTGTATGCTTGTGAGATGTTTAGAATCTTATGATCCTTTCTGCAATTAATCACTGACAGGGAAATATGTGTCAAAGGTTTAGTGGACCGTAATTTGCCTGGGTATGTCTATCCACACAGTTTACTCGTAGCATTCAAAGTATATTTTTACTTTTCTACAAAGTTGATGCAGGCTGAGCAGAGAATGCTTTAGTTAGTATTGATATACGTTTGTGGGAAGTTTACCTGCAATCATGATATATATGGGCTTTTAAGATGTGTATTTTTCATAATTTGATGAGAAACAATTGATTAGTTATAGACTAGTCGCAGCAATGTTTCTCTAGTTACTTGAAATGATGAAATTATTATTTTGATAGCTATGCAATTGGTGGTCTTGCTGGAGGTGAGGATAAAGATTCATTTTGGCGTGTTGTTGCCCAGTGTACAGCTGCATTGCCTGAGGATAAACCACGCTATGTTATGGTACATTTTACTTCCACAATATGTAGAAATTAGAATACGTTCACAAGATTTCTAATTAATCTTTCAATTATGAAAAATATGTGTCTGCCTATCCAGGGTGTTGGCTATCCTCTAGACATTGTAGTTTGCAGTGCATTGGGTGCTGACATGTATGATTGTGTGTACCCTACACGTACTGCTCGCTTTGGGACAGCACTTGTGCCCCAGGTATCAACTTATGATAATGTTATCCATCTTTATTGATTAGATCTATATATAGTGAAACTGATTACCTCATATCAATATTTCCTTAACTAGAACTATGGTAAACGTCTGGTCTTATGCAGGGTGTCTTAAAACTTAAAAACAAAGCAATGGCTGATGATACCCGACCAATTGATCCTACATGTGAATGCATGGTACGCTTTTGTTTTTCCTTGATTATTATTTGAATCCTTAATACCTTAATTTATTTGTGATACTGTGGCAGGTATGTAAAACTTACTCGAGAGCATACATTCATTGTCTTGTCACTAAAGATGCCATGGGATCTCAACTTCTATCATACCACAATTTATTTTACATGTTGAAGGTATGTTCTGCATTATTATGAGTTGCTCCTGTTTTGAGATTTGCTGCTTCCCATTCTTTCAGCCTTAGAGGTTAATGAGTGCATTTTACATAATTGTTGCAGCTTAGCAGGAATTTACACTCATCAATTGTCAATGGCCAATTTCCAGAGTATGCCTTTTGTACTTCAATACAATTACTTGTATTTTACAGGGGTGGTTTTGTATGTGGTGGTCTATCTTGATTTTTATTTGATTCGGACTTGCATTCACTCGCTAAATATCTATGGTGATTTACTTTTTTCTTTTTTATGATTAGTATGCTATGCTTACCAATCTTTTACTTCTTACCAGGTTTGTTTGCAACTTCCTCCAGGAAATGGTATTTTTCACAAATTGTCTTTGCTTATCCTATATTTTCTTGTGTAATATGCACAAATTAATATCTTTTTAATTCGTTTAGTTAACACTGTTTTAAGTTCTAATTCAATATCTATGGACTGGGGTTTACTAGTTTATAGCATATACAATCTTAGGAAACATCGTAGGCAAGACCTTCCGACTAAGTAGAGAATTTGTATCTAGAAGGGAAAACTCTAGAAAAAACTAAAAAAGGGTTTAAAGATTTTTGGTTTTTCGGCTTCCCCTTAATTGTTTTGGTTGGATAGTTTTGGTTCTGATTGACTTATGGGCGAGATATCACCAGATTCGGCTGTCTTGCATGACGTTCCCAAATGCATTTCATTAGAGATTAAGTGAACTTAAAGCTGAACTATAGGGTCTAATGGAAATTATAGAAGTTGAAAGTAGCCAGCATCCTGATGAAGGCTAAAAAATATTAACCTGGGAACTATCACAACAATTACCTTAAATGTAGTGAGCTCAAACTTCATTTAGTGTAATGACTCAGAACTCCAGTTGGTAATTGTACAAGTGGGTATGGGTGTTCTTGTGTCACTCTTTTATTTAAATTGCTTTCAATTTGCCCCTCCCTCTAATTTTCCTACTTTATACTTTCGCCTGTTGGCCGTTGCTGAAACTTTAAATGCTGATTTTGCAGTTTCCAAAAGAGGATGTGCCTCAGTGGGTTTGTAATGCTATGGAGGTAGCTGGTATAGACATAACATCCTGCTGTAGTCCCTCTTCCCCCTTGTCGGATGTCGACTCTCAATAACAAGCAACGACAAGTATTTTAGAAAACACACACACTTATATGGAAAAGTTCAATGGGGAAAGTAAATGAAAGATCAAAATACACAGAGCGCCAAATATTTTGTAGTCTATATGGTGCAAATTTTGTCTAGGGATACACCTATTAGAATATAAAGTGAGATTACTTATATTGCAGGCCCAAATGTATTTTTGGAAACTGCTTTTTACTATATTGCAGGTTCAAGTGTATTTCTGGAAACTGCTTTCTTCACTTACACAGATGTAATGTATGTATTCAATGATACCTCATTTTATTAATTATGTTGAAAAACATGGTTTTAGTGATCCCACAGGGAGATCGTGGGAAGGCCGCACTTTATCTTAAAACTAACATCACTAAAGAGAAATATAGATATTAAAAAAAAAGGATCTAATCTTGCAACATAAGTTGCGCATATGCTTGAAGCTCTTGAAGCTCTTGATAGTCATTGCTATTTTGTGGTACCAAGTATTGGATGTGTTGGTTCTGAAACGAGTATACATTGTGTAAGGAGGGGTGGGGGGGAATACACCTGTTTTTGAATTTTCAGATTAAAAGCTTTAAGTGATCTCCTAAACTGAAGGGAGATAGCTTTAGTGAGAGTTGATACTTTAAGTGTTGTGCGGAATGTGGTGGTTTTAAATCTTACTCGTTTGTTCAGATTAAAAGCTTTAAGTGATCTCCTAAACTGAAGGGAGGTAGCTTTAGTGAGAGTTGATACTTTAGATAGCAATCCTTCAGTCTACACTGAGTGTTTGACTGATGGACTAATATCTTAAGTGTTGTGCGAAATGTGATAGTTTTAAATTTTACTCGTTTGTTTAGAAAACTTAATGCAATGTTTCTCTTTTCAATTAATCAGTATTCAATTATGATAATCAATGAAAGATAATACTGAATGAAAGTGAGAGAGAGACATGATTTGGTTTGCGTGGTTCGGAGATAAAAACTCCTACGTCCACGAGTCTCGATGTTAGTCGAGAGTTTCCAAATGAATGGAGAAATAATAGTCTTACAGTGATCAACCAGAAGGGGTTAGATAGACAATATATCTGATCACTTGTAGTTTCGAACTTAATCTAATGCTAAACTATTCTTCGGTTACAAGTGTATCGCTAATATGAACATTTTAGAAAATGAGAACTGAAAGTTAAGTGTTCTAAAACTTGAGAGCTTGAGAGCGATAATGACGATAGCGAGTTATAAAGATTGGGTAACCGGTGTCTTGAAGCGTTTGAAGCAGCGGGGTATATATAGCTCTCTCATAGAATGTATCCGTTGTGAGATAGAGCTTCATTTGAATTCTTCCGGAGTCTTCGTCCTTTTTGCCATTTTTTGTGTCTGCAACAAGATTGTGTTTCACCTACTGAGATTTTTGCCGAAAGTGGTAAGTCCTATAGAATAGACTGTCACTCAGTGAAAACTTCAGAATTGGACTTCAGTGCAGTAGTTTAGATTTAAACTTCAGTGGCAATGTGACTTCTGCTTCTAACTTCGACTTCAAAACTTCAGGACAAACTTTAGTAGAGTGGTCCTTTAGTTTTGGTATAGTCTTGAATCTTCAGTGGTGTTTGTCCTTCAGTGTACCTGAAAAAATAGAATTTCCTAACATTTGAGTTCTCAGACAAAACTAAGATTTCAGTTTTGGACTTATTACATCTTTCAAGAGAGGTATTGAGATTTGAATCAAAACACTTATAAATATTTCCCAACATGATCTGTCAGTTCTTAATTGGTAGAACTAGTTTTTTTAAATATTTTTTCTTTTTTAATATTCTTAAAATATTAATTTATAACCCAAAAACATTTGTGAGCTCGAATGGGTTGGACCGGAAATAACACTAACCCGGTAGAGCTTAGTTAAGAAACATGGTTGATGAGTGGATTAAAAGAATAAGATATTTTTGACTATGAGATTGAGAGTAATCGTTCATATAAAAAAAATATCAAATGGACTTGTATACACGTCTGATGCTCCGCGGCTGAAAAACGTTGATCAACAGCTGAAAGCCTGAAATATAATGGAGCCCACATCAAATGACCCTAATATCACACTATGTTATTTAAGATTATATGTAACAATGGTTTTGCAAGATATATAATGCTCTACTTCACCCCAAAATCACAACCCAAAGGGAAGACATAATTGACATGAGGTCAATACGTTACAATATAGAAGATGTTACCACTCGGTGATAGATTACGTTTATAAATAGGATTTTTCATGTAAAGTGTGGTCGGCATATAAAAACATATAAAATTATGTGGCACATAATTTTTAGCATGTAACAAACATGACAAAATTATAGTATTCATCCCTCCAAGAAAGTGTAGTGCGAGGAGAGTGACACGAATTTTACTAAAAAACTATTTAAGTGTATTTCAAAAATAGAAATGGAACATAAAAGTAAATATAGGTAAAGTTTAAAATATAAAGAAATTAAGGTCATATTAAAGGTAAACCATTTTTTGTGGACAAACAAAAATATAAAAGTTTTAAAAGTTTGCACTTTTATGGACAAATTGAGTATATTTCCATAACATGTTTTAAAACATGATTTCATTATTGTTTTTTTTTTCAAATTGACAATAAATTAAATTTTAGAGACTTGGGCTTAAATTCGAGACCTTTAACTTTGACACTAAGTCCCTGACATTAGGTCAATACACATGCATAAAATTTCATTTTAAAATTATATATATACATTTCAATAAATATTGTAGATATTTTCATGGTTGGTAACCGATGGAGATTGGGGGCGGCCAGGTCCCGAGGGATAATACAGCGACATAATCGTTTGTCACTATTTCTTTAATTCTTTTTTTACATTTTGATAAGATAAGATTTTGATTAGTTTATAAATTGATTATACACAAAATTTTAAAAAGAATACATAATTAATGGTAATTGATTTTTTATTTCAGGTGGGGCAATAAACCAACGTTAATGGATTAGTGGCCGTTGATGTACACAAATAACTAATATCTCGCCTAGATTTTGTTGTAAAAAACATATTATAATATATTTGATTTGGTGGATGAGATATTTTGATATAATTGATAGTATACACTATATATGATTTAATTATAAGTATGATTTACTTATTTGAATGATTGAAGCACCAATTTCTTATGGATCTAAACCATACCACAATAATTAATTGATATTATTTTATGAGTAACTACTCATTTTTATAATAAAACATAAAAAATCAAGTTGTTTTAAAATAATATTTTTAATTTAATTTACAAAATGAAACATAAAATATATCCACTTGCACGTGAGCATATGACGAAAGATAATAGATTAAATGAGATTTAGTTTGTGTTTTTTGCTTTGATGTTGGACTGCTGTGCTGCTGGTTTTTAGCAGCTTGGCATTCTTGATGCCTGCCTAATGAAGTTCTTATTTCTGAAAAAAATATATATATAGAAACTAGGAATCAATCTGGACCATTAATTTTTGTATAATCTATAATTCAGATTAATTGTGCATCAAAGTTATGCATAGAATGCATTGAAATTATGAAGCATTAGTTAATGAATAAAAATCATTATCATATTATACATTAAAATACCGTGTAATGCATCAAAATAACAGGTAAGATGCATAAGTTTTAGTTTCTATAAAAGAATTAGTTCTCACCAGATCCTACACCATGAGGAAATTACACATATATATGCTCGTGTATTTCATTCACTAAATATTTTGAAATACACGAGTATATTAGTAATTTTTATCTTTTATTTTTAATTGAGTATTTTTTATTGTTATTACTTTATGAAAGTGAATAATTTAACCTATTAGCTCGTTAAAGATTAATAAAACACTAAAAATTGAGATAATGAACAAATATTATTATTTTCATTTTTGTAATTTATTTAAAAGAAGCTATAACAACTCATGTATTGAGCAATGTTACAACTTTCATATCAAAATAAGCATGATTACTTGATCAAATTTATCTTAGGATGTCTTCCATAAAAAGGTTGAAAGGGCTTTCAGCTGGAGGAATACTGTCTGGAGACCCTTCACTCGGAGGGTCCTCCGAAGGAACTCCATCATCACCACCTTCTGGAGGACTTCCACCACTTTTTGGGGGGCCTTCTTTTGGTGGGCCAGCGTCGCCTCCACTTCCGCCTTCAACGCCACTTCCTACACTACAATCCTTACTACATATGCATTTAAAAAATTTACATCGCCCATTCAAAAACCCTTCCTTCTCACAAATAGTTGCGCAATTTCTGCTAATAAAACAAGCACCTTTGAATAATGTGCTAGGCGACTCGCATAGAACAGCTTCACCTAGCATTGCCATCATCTCCTCTGCATTCATATCATAATACAGAAAATAAGACACTAAAGTACATTGATTGTAAATTTACAATAATGGTGATCCAGAAAATTTAATACTTACGTAGAAGCAAGAGATGAAGTAAGACAAATAACGTTCGAAACTTAACAATAGCCATATTGGAAGGAGGATAATAATATATTAAAACTGAAAAGCTGATATGAAAAGATAATTGTGAAATGGATTTTATAGTGGATATCATACGACTACGCAAAATGCTTTCTCCTATGAAGCGAAAATTGCATTGACCAGGATTTTCAATAATTATCACAATATAGGTTTCTACTTTTATAGAAGTGCAAAGTTTAATTATGTATATATATATATATGAAATTACTTGATTATGTATTTTATTTTGACCTTATGAGTGACACCTAATTAAACGGATGTTTGTAATAATAATCGTTTAACAAAAAAAAATTTGATCATCATCTCACTACTGATATATAGTCAAAATTTGTGGATGAATTAACAAATTTCAACTATATCTGGATCGTCTTTAAATTATATAATTATATATATATATATATATAATATGGATAAATTAATATTCAATTATCACATTTAATTAATTAGCATTGTTTTAATGCTCTAATTCAATATATATGGACTGGGGGCTTACTAGATTTCCTCAGGAAACATGATAGGTAATACATTGGGACTATGTAGAGAACTAAGATCTAGAAGGAAAAACACTAGATCTAAAAGCAAGATCTTAGGAGTGCTGCTCTTTATCTTAAAGCTGACAACACTAAAGAGAAATGTAGGTATCAAAATAAAATGATCTAATCTTGCAACATAAGTTTAACATATTCTTGAAGCAGCGGCAACTCTTGATTGTCGTCGTAACTGTACATGAGAGGCACCATTCTAGCAAGGTTGAGAGCAGCTTCTTTGAAGGATGAGTCATTCTTTAGATTGAAAGATTCTTTGTTGAGACGTCTCCACTCCCTTTCTATCATATCTATCACGTGCTCTCGTGCTTGCTCGAATTGTAATCTGGGTTGATCATTCATCAAGCATTTTGTGTATGATCCATCCGTCCCATTTTGATGTTCGTCCTGCTCACAATCGATGCTGATCACATATCTAGAATTCAAATTCCATCAAGCACATTCTTTTTCAAATAATATTTCTTCTGTCTCATTACACTCAGACACTGTTTGTCCAAAACTGTAAGTGTTTTATTGACTTTTAAGGCCAAATATAATGGGACGGACCTGGGCAGTGCCGAAATCATCCCAAAGTCGCAGAAGTGCAGCTACGCTCGATATAAGAGTGGTTATATCATCTAATTTGGTATGGTCCTCACCCAAAACAAAGTACAAGTGCAAAAGAACTACGTGCACCCCGGAGCTCACCTTTCCGTTGGCAAAATACTCTTCTGCCTTAGGCAAATTCCTTGACCTCAACCACCTTGCTTCTACTAGAAATGAATTGCACAAACTTGCCCACTACGTTAATATATAAAGAGTAGTTTGTTAAAAAATATGAGGGGGTCTCAATAAGATAAATGCATGTTTCTCCAAAATCTAACTAGATAAATAAAATCAACAACTTTCAAGAAGACTATGTACAAATATGACATATACATACCGTTTGTTTAAGAGAGTGGATAGGATTGTATCCATGCTTTTCATAAATGGTATGTCCAAACTCGTTTGTGGTATCAAGGAGGGATTTGTAACACAGCCTCATGTAGTTGGGCAGCATATCCATTGCATCGTACTCCCATCTGTACACTCATGTATATGAATCCACACCATGGTATAGTATATACTAATGAAGCTATAAATATAACTTACTCTTTGATTGCCTCTGTAAAGATTGTCAACTCCTCCACTGTACCACAAAGATCAAAAATATCATCAATGAAGTAAATAAAAGCAATACACTTGGTGAGCTGCACTCTCTGCTCCGATAACGTAATATCATCGTTGATCATTGCCATCGACCATGTGTACCATTTCACTGGCTCGTTTCTTGCTAGCTTTACTTCTTTCTTTAACCCTAAATCATTCCACCACCTGCAACCCACCATCATTTTATCATCAAGTTAATCACCTTATTTGCAGAGCTCAAGCTTGACTCATTTACTAATTATCAAGTCAAGGGGAGCTACAACTCTATTTACATAATACGATGCCCATAAGCTTGTTCAGAGTACTACTAATTCTTTTGCATGCTGACCTGAAAACTAGGAGCAGTTCATGTTTGTGCACGTGTTTTCGCCAGAGAAAATTCTGTGCAGACAGATCTGCTAATGTTGCTGTCCATGTATTCATGCCTCTAGCATCTCCTTGGAAGCTCTTGTGAGTCAATAATATTAATCTTGCAATGCTTTTGTGATAAGGGTGCCTCAATCTCTTCTTCACTACGTCGCACCATTCAAACTTGTTATTTGTCACGTGTTCATGGAGAAGTTGGCTGCTAAAAGCTTGTGCTTCCATGAGTATTTTTTCTCCTTCAAAACACAAGTGACTAGCTTCGTATAACTCCAACAATCCCCAAATATCTTGCTTTAGATCGTTTTTGAATTTCCCATCCTTTCCCTTGAAATTCTCCAACACATCTGCAAGTGTAGCAAAAATAAACTTGTCTATCCCAATCAATATCTTTATATATATATATATATATATATATATATTGTTTTATTCATTAATCTAGAAATTTCAGAATCTTGGACATAAACTTTAAGAAGAAGAGAAAAGGAAAGGGAAGAACTGACCTGCAGAAACGTGGTATCCTCTTTGTCTCAAGAGTCGGAAGGAAAGGGCAACACCATGCAGGGACGCCAGGTAGTGATGGTATCCACAAGCATTACTACTACTATTTCCTAATTTCAAATAATGCTGCTTCATAATCTTCTCAATCTCCTTCTTACAGTAACCACCCATGCCTAGCCGCTGGATCGTGTCGACCAATATCAAACTCTCTCTGTCATTATTATATCCATCTTCTTCTTCTTCTCCTCCTCTTGATAAGTTGATGAGTAATTCCCTTATGTTCTCCAAATTTTCTGGATAGTAAATTGGAAAATGATCCTGGACATGCAAGTTGTATAATCTCAAACAACATAGTTTGGTTGAATTATTTCTTCGAAATCTTTTAACGATGTAGCTAGAAGAACAGAACATTATTAATGAAGGCCTTTACCTGGAAAATGTTGTCGTTGGGATAAAACTGATAGTCATGTTGAGGTGCAGAGATCTCAGAAGTTGATACCCAAGTTGTTGGGATCCTCTGCAGAAACTGTTTCCTTGTGATCGAAAATAGTTTATTATCGTCGGAACATGTGAGTTTGTTAACTAAAAAGGAAGAAGATTTTTGGAAAATAGGGAAGAAGATATTCCCCTGCGCAGCCATTTACAATGTACCAACAGCAACGAATAATCTATGGATATTTGATGTATGTCTAATTAGAATGAGAGCAAACCCATTATATAGGTTAAAATATTTATTGCTTGCCAATAAATTACGCTTGAGTTCTTTTATTGAAATATTAATTCAAAACAATGTGCATGTATCAAGCATTTATGCTGTTCCATAAATTACAAAAATTGACCTCAAAATGAAACAATATTTGGCATTGTCAGTACTAAATAATTGAAACCTGTCTATTTTACCATGAAAATATCTCCTTCTTTTGGTGTCACACACATGATGTTAGTCTATTTAATTTCTCTTAATAACTCTTTCAAATTTAGTTTTTTTTTTCAATATATTTATAACTATTAATTGTGGGTTATTCATTCACTTTATTTAGATATTTAATTTGCAAATTTTTAATAGAAAACTGGTTGTTCGAAAAGTATGTCATATTATTTTTTAAGTTCTCTTAACACGTGCAAGTTTAGCAAAAACAAACTTGTTTATCTCAATATCTTGTTTTATTCATGGATTATTTCTGTAACATTAATTGACTTGCCAATACATTAATTAAGCTTGAGGTGTTTAATTGAAATACTATTAAACTTCGAAACAATGTGTATCACACATTCATGTGGTTGGAAAGATACAAAAGAATTTCCTCAAAAAAAAAAAAAAGAGAGAGAGAATTTCCTCAAAAAAAAGAGAGAGATACCATACATAATTTGACCTTTAACGCACCTGATACCACATAGAATTTGAACTCTTTATTTACTCCCTTATAAGAGGAGAGAGTGCTCCAACTTATATACCGAGTCAGAAATTTTTACAAGTGGATGTGGGACAATTAATGAGCAACTTCTACGATTATTAATATCAATAATTTAAAGTAATTGTGTTAGATTAATTTATTCTACAATCATTAATGTGGTCACAAATATAATAATAATGTATTATTTAAGCTATTATATAATGTGTACAACTCTATGTGTAATTGTAAAGTTATTGAAGGGCTGACTTGCAATTACAATTAAGTTTATTATATATAAAAGGATGGATGGTCCCCAGAGAAATCATGTTACTCAGTTTCTATTTTTTCCCATCAGAATAGAACTTACGGTACAGAGGCATTTCCTGATTAGTTTTTTTGTGTTCGATCTTCATTCAATGCTTCAAATTATCATTAGTAGAGAATTCATGATCAAGGGTTTAATGTTTTTTCCCCTCTTTTGATATTATAATTCTATCAAATTAATCGCCAGCCTATAATATTATATCATGAAAATTTCACGGTCTTTTGCTATCACACACATGAAGTTCATCTATGAACGTAAAGTAATTCATAAACTTCCTAGATTACATTTATGAATTGAGTTTTCAATGTAAAGTGTGGTCCATATAAAAACATGTGAAATGATGTGGCTCACGATTTTTAGTCGGTAACAAACAACAAGATTATAGTATTCCAAGAAAGTGTAGTGCAAGGAGAAGAGTGGCACCAGTTTTATTAAAAAGCTCGTAAGTCTATTCTGACCCTAGAAATTATAGAACATAAAAATAATAAAATAATAGTAACTCTACATTACGGCCATCCACATTCCGATTCAATAGGATAAAAACCAATTCTTAAAACTTTCAATTCAACATAATATTTGAATTTACGTTGTCCCCCTTTGATTTTCAGATTTACATCGTTTACCATTAAAGTCATATTATAAATCAAATTCATCACAACATATAAAAATATCCCCTATTTTACTTCATGCATATAAATGATAAAATTTTGATAAGAATTTATTAATTTTTTACTTTCCAAATATTTTATTAATTATGGTATAGTTTAATATTTATTTAATATAAAATAATAAAAATAAAATTATATTATTTTGTATGCTTACCTAACATTAAGTTATGAACACGTTAAATTGTGCGCGCCGCATGCGATGAAGCGGTTTTATCACAACATTATGCAACTAAATTTAGTCACACTTTATTAATGATGATTTACAATAATATCACTAGATCTGAGGGTAACCACAATGTGACTATTTAATATCATTTTAAAAATAAATATTTGCAAAGTTGAAAATACAAAGAAATTAAGGTCATGTACCGAAAAGTAAATATTACTAAATTTTTTAGGGACAAACCAAAAAATAAAAAGGTACCTTTTGGGAACACGTTGAGAAATATATCCATACCATGTTTTAGAACACGATTTCGTTTTCTTTTTCTTTGAATTGGTAATGATAAATTAGTAAAATTATTTTATATCACTTTTGTTTATGCCATTCATTTAAATGAAGCTATAAAAACTCCTGTAGCAATGTTACAACTTTTGGAATAAGCTTGCATACATGATCTATTATAGGATTTTCCCAACAAGGAGTGTAGAGGGCTTCCGACGGGAGGAGTACTGTCAGGAGACCAGTGGCGGAGCCACACTAATGAGTGGTGGGGCTATTGCCCCACCTAAAAAATTTTCATTTACTACTAGTTTGGAAAAAAATTATGAAAATTATGTATATATTTACAAAAATTATCAATATCTTGCCCCACCAAAAATTAAGAAAAGTAGGTTGCCCCTCGTACCTTCGGGGGCCTGGCTCCGCCCCTGCAGGAGACCCTTGTTCGGAGGGTTCTGAAGGAACTCCGTCATCATCATTTTTTTGGAGGACTTCCACCACTATCCGGGGGGCCTTCTTTTGGTGGGCCCCCGTCGCCTCCGCTTCCGTCTCCTCCATCGCTTCCTCCAACACTACAGTCCTTACTACATATGCACTTGAAGAATTTGCATCGCTCATTTAAAAACTCTTCCTTCTCACATATGTTTGCACAATTTCTGCTACTAAAGCAAGCACCCATGAATAATTTGCTAGGTCTCGCATAGAACTTCACCTAGTATTGTCATCATCTCCTCTGCATTCATACCACAATTCAGAAAATATAAGTCACTAAAATGCATTGTGTACATTTACAATAAGGTTACCTAGAAAATTTAATACTTACGTAAGAGTAGGATAAGTAATACAAGTAACGTTTGGAGCCTAATAACAACCATGTTAGAATATAATTATAAATTAAAACTAAAATTTGATAAGAAAACATCATTGTGAAATGGATTATATAGTGGAAGTAAAATGAGTACTAAACAAAATGCTTTCCCCTATAAGGTGAAAATTGTAAAGAACAAAATTTCTCATTATTGTCACAATATAGGTTATGCTTATATAAAAGCGCAAATATTAATTATGCATATATGTGAAGTTATTTGATGTATTTTACATCAATATAGGTTATGTTTATATAAAAACGCAAAGATCAATACTTGTATTTTACATTTCACCTTACACCAAATTAAATAGGTGGTCACAGTAATAATCGTTACACAAGTTTTTGTGGTCATCATCTCGTATATATATGAATTTGATTTTTTTATTGATAAAGAAATTGAAATTTAATAATTATGTCATAGATGACTCGAACTCGAAATTATTACTTTCACATAGTAAAATCATACCTCTAGTCCAGCACGCTGAAATATTTCCTTCTTGATTTGGTTAATGTATCAATTTTTAAAATCCACACCACATAAGATTTAAACTCATAACCTCTGGTTTGGAGCAATATCTTCGATCCTACTCCTAAACACATTAAATTAAAATATATTTTAGTGGTACGGGCATATTGGACTGTATTTGGACTCAAATCTTGACTTGTGTACTTTTCATCAAATCCGATTGTGAAGAAAATTAAATATTGGTAAGCACTATAAGACGATCACTACAATTTATTTTTTTATTCAGCAACAAAATTTTCGTTAGCTAAAATAAAAAATTCTCTTACTAAAAATATTAGTAACAGATTTGTAACGAATTTATTCGTAGTAATATCAATGGTTGCTAAAAAAAAATTTAACAACGGAATATATTCTGTTACTATATAACAACAGAATTGTAACAGAATTTCCGTTTCTAAAATGGTTTATTCGATTTTAGTAACAGAATTGTAACGGAAAATTTCGTTACTAAATTTTAGTAACGGATTATTCCGTCACTAATTCCGTTACTAAAACTTGAACAATAATTCCATAAAAATTTTGTTATAAATCCGTTAAAATTTAGAAACGAAAAATTTTTCCGTCACTATTCCATTACTATAAAATCCTTTTTTTTTTTTTTTCATAGTGGATCTCACAGAGAAACAATCAATATTATGTAGTATAATCTAGAAAACATTTTAAAACAATATTCCTGTGTCCTTCTCATCTCCCCACCACAGAAGAGTTTTACCAAGCTTGTTATAAATATGCACAATTATACACACCTCTATATTCATTTTATCTAACTAAAAATTGAAGAAGATTTTTGGAAAATAGGCAAGAAGTTATTTCCTATCGCAGCAATTTACAATATATGAATAGCAATGAATAACCTATGGATGAAAATGAGAGCAAACTCATTATATAGATTAATTAATATTTATTGCTTTGCCAATGCATTACCTTGGGATATTTAATTGAAATATTACTTCAAAACAATGTATATCAGTACACATTCATGTTGTCTACTTGTTAGATAAGTTACAAAAAATGATCTCAAAACAAAACATACAAAACGTCATTGGCATTGGGCTCAAGTAATTGATCACCGGTCTATTATTTTACCATGAAAATGTCTCCTGCTTTTAGTGTCACACACGTGATGTTGTGATTCATTTAATTAGAGACTTTCCTTCACGAAAGATTATGTACATGACACATGTTTTAATAATATATTTTGACTTTGTGTAAGAGTGTATAGTGAGTGAAGTTTGAAATGTACATAATTTATTATTTTTAACTGATTGTGTATATTGTGTGGAGTTTAGGTCCATTTATTTTTTTATTTTTAATAGAGTCGAGTAGATTGAATCATCTTACTATAAATGAAAATTTTAAAGTGTCATAATCTTTTGTGAACAAATTAAATTGACAAAATGTAAATAACTTTTGTGATGAAAGAAATATTTAATTTGCACGTTTATAATTAAAAAATGGTTATTCCAAAATAATATATAGATGCTATGGATTATTCCAATGTGTAGGTTGGGCCGCTACTTGGAAACCACAAATTTGTATTCGTACATAAAGAAAAATGTAGCCCTGTAACTTAAAAGAAAACAAAATAAAAATAACATATGAATCCAAGATTACGCTTTAGCGTTGAAGTAAACCGGACACCTCTTGTCTTTGTAAGTTTTCAAGATCAAACCGTCCCGTCCAACGTGAACCGCGCAGTTGGCATGCATCCTATGCCGCTTGCTGTCCCAACTCGAGATCCTGAACCGAATCACCGACGTGATCTCCAGCCGGAAAACCACCTCACCCCTTGCCCGGTCCGAATCGATTTGCTGCCATTGCGTACCGGTCACTGTCAGGGAGGCGCCAGAGAGAGTTCCGGCGATGACCGTCGTGTTCTTGGGGTCTTGGTAGAACGGGAACAGCACCGGCTTACCGCCTAGGCTCTGAGCCTCTTGGTAGAACACTGCCACCTGCATGGAGTCATAATAGACGCCGATGTTCTGGTTGGAGTTGCGGGCGGTGACGTTATAGATGATCTGAGAATCGTCGGTGGGGATGGAGAAGTCTTGGATGAAGAAGCGGGGGCGGTGGGGGCGTAGGCTGAGCCACAGGATGAAGGAGATGGTGCCGATCAGGAAGAGGAGCCCCAAAACGACGGCGCAGATGAGCTTCGAGACTCGGGTCGTGAGGCTCTCCTTCACGCGGTGGGCGTAGTATCGCACCGTGTGCTGTCGGTTCATGGGCCGGTTCTCCGCCGTCGACTGGACCGGGTTTCTCTCCACGGACCACATTTTTTACGATTGGGGATGGTGTGCGTTGATTGATTTTGAAGTAGGATATATATCATAAAAGAAAATATATACGAAGGAATGTTTGTGTCGATTGCTTTGGGTGTTGAAGAAAGGAATCTAAGCCATTTTATGTTGGTGATCATGATGAGGAAGAGGAGATCTAGGTTGCTTGGGGTTTAAGATTGAGGGTGCATGTGATGACGCTTAAAGCATTACTTAGAAAAGGAATGCTTGAGGTGTAGCCGGTATACGATTCCTATCACTTCTATACGATAACTATGCATGTCCAAAATACACATGATTTCACTTCTATACGATAACTATGCATGTCCAAAATACACATGATTTTTCTAGTTATTTATAAAGAATAGTTACAAAATATAGAGAAATATAAATAATACTCTTATATAAATTCTAGTCATTTTGTGTGAATTCTCACAAATATCATTTTATTTAAATATACGGAGTATGAATTATGTATACAAGATATAAATCATATTTTTCATACAAACGTAGTACTATAAATTAGAGATTTGACATATGAATTGTATGATTATCAACCAATCAAAACTATGACGAGTATATATGTAAATGATGTACTAGTAATTCATGTATATTTCATAATGTATATATGTTGAAGTATCTATATAAATAACTGCAAATAAATTCTAGTAAATCAACAATAGAACTAAACAAATAAAAGAAAAAATCTCTCTTTAATTATGATAATCAAATTACACAAGCATTGTTATATATATTATAAATCACTTATAACTTTTACATATAAGATTACATTTTATTATACTATACTCCTAAGTATTTAATTTTAATAGGCCGCCGGGAAATAGTGCATATTTTATTAATTACTGTGCTTGTTAATACGCACCAAATAGATATAATCATATAAGCATCCACGGCAGTCGGCTCTCGCGCATATATACGAATTACATACTAAATAAAGAATATAAAAAAAATCCATTATACATACGAAAAACCCATATATTTGAAATTTTGTGGGTCTATTGTGAATTAATTTAGGGGAAATAGGGTGAAATAGCGGTATTAATATAGCAAACACAAATTTTAATCATCTATAATTTTATAATGAAATAGTAATCACTTTGTATTTATTTTTTCTTTATTGCTTTTTTTCATTAATTAAATTTACATACGCATATCTAATAAATAACTGCTCATAATGGAATAATCACGACTAAAATTTTCGGCGGAAGTAGTTATGACATATACATTAAATTCTCGTGTTATTAATTGTAATTATTTAAAAAGGACATTAGAGAAAATAATGGTTAGATTTTTATATTTTTATTTACATGGATATATTTTGAGTTTACTAAGTAGGTATGGCTAATAAAGGGATTGGCCCTTTAATTTATGTCTGTTTGCAAATATTTTAATGAAATTCAAGATTGATAACATCACAATTTCTAAAAAGAAAAGGAGAAAAAGGTGTACTTGCAGCACATTTTGTTGCCTAATTTAAAAAGTAGCTCGTTGGAAATTTGGAATACATGACCCTAAATTTTCAAATGATTAATGGATCAAATTTATCTATTTACAGAAAATAAGGATAAATTTTTTATTTTAAAATAAAATACAGAATTTCGTAAGTTCATACTCCCTTGGCTTACGTAAAATTTGTTCATTTAGGTTCGGTACATATTTCAACAAATAATTTGAACATGTTGCACTATAAAAAAAACAATTAGCAATGAAATTTTTGTTACAAAAAAAGAAATTCAGTTATTACAAATGTTAGTAACAAATTTATTCATATTAATATCGATTGTTAAAAAAAAAATTTAACAACTCAATATATTATATTACTATATAACAACG
Organism: Leonotis leonurus; assembly: GCA_026898415.1. Taxonomy (NCBI): domain Eukaryota; kingdom Viridiplantae; phylum Streptophyta; class Magnoliopsida; order Lamiales; family Lamiaceae; genus Leonotis; species Leonotis leonurus. The sequence continues at coordinate 487,914 of JAPKLX010000019.1, read as the reverse complement.
GAATGTAACATAATTTATATTTTTAAAATTGTTTCTTCAATATTAGTAATGATGTTGTAACGGAAAATTTCGTGGGAACTACCCCTACCAACGGATAGATGTGATCGTCGTGAACCCCTACCACGAGGAGTCCCCACATCATCTCGTGGAGAACCGCGCCGACTCGAATACATCTATCATGTTGAAAATAAATAAATAAATAAGATTCATGATAGACAAATGACGTATACGTAGAAGTTTTATATTGAACATATAAGAAGTTGCATTTTTAATTAATAAGGTAAAATTCGAATGTGTTAAGTTTTCTACACAACGTGTTAATCTTCATCCTCTTCATCATTCTCATTTTCATCTTCCCCATCCTCATCTACATAGTCATCCTCGTCATCTTCATCTTCTTCTTCGTCATCTGGAGCTTCGTCCTCTTCATATTCATTATCCTCGTCATCTTCTTCTTCTGTTTCGAGGACATTATCAAAGTCTTGTTGGTCATCATCATCTTCAATTTCTACATGTTCACCGTCTCGGTGAACTGATGTAGTATCATCTACATCTACAGTAGTTACCACATTAGCGTCATCATCCTCCTGAAACGGTGACTCCAACGTAGACACATCCGCTCGAGACTCATCGATAGTGGCCCTTGCTTTTATAGAACAAGCTTCCCACCAGTCTTTACACTGTTGGTTCATACTCGGATATGAACAGTAATACATTTGTGTAGCTTGAATGGCTAATACAAATGGTTCATATTTTCTAAGTCTGCGCGTATGATTTACAGACACTAATTTGAACTGAGTATCAACCCTTGTACCGGCCGGAGAGGTGTCGAACCAGTCACACTTGAACATAAAGACCTTTTTATTGTATAATCCTGGGTACGTGAGCTCGCACAATTCGACTAATTGTCCATAAAAATCTGTCTGACTCGTGATATCGTGTGAAATTTGTAACCATTCACCAAATAACCATGATATGATGTAATCATTGGTGAAGGTCCACGTGCAATGTCCCGCATTACAGGATCAGTTACACAATTTTGTACCTACATCACACACAAGTTTATACTTATCAAGTTATGGAGTTGTATGTCCCGTATATATTACTTAATTATATAAATTCAAGTAGTTTAGTGAAAATTTGACTCACATAGGAACAAAACCATTCAGGAAATTCTGTAGACATTTTCTCGTCAATGTCCATGTCAGTTATCCATGGATTTGAGTGTCTGAGTTGTGATTCGTATTCCCTTCATACAAAAGTACATATTAGTTGATAAAAACCACACATTGCATTAAATAGTATTATTTGATTTGTAAAAGATTACTTGATATATGGATCGATCTCCATGCAATTATGGAGTACATATAGATGAGCAGCTCTGTATTCCCTTGGATCCAACGATCTTTTCGTTGTCTTTCCAAAACCAGTTCCAGCAATTTTGAATACAGAAGACAAGTCTGATTGATCTTCTACCCCACTAGTAGAACATCCTCCAACGTAGTTGCGAGGCACCTCTCTATGTTTCGTACTGACATGATCCTCAAAATAATAGGAACAGAAAGCAGTGACTTCCTCCACTAAGTATGCATTACATATCGATCCCTCAACGCTTGCTTTGTTCTTGACATTATTTTTAAGTTTTCTTAAATATCTGTATTGAAATGATTCATTTAGAAAGCATCAAACAATAGTTAATCATTTACAAAACATTAAACACAATTGATTCGGTTTGAAGTACCTCTCAAATGGGTACATCCATCGATATTGGACTGGTCCTCCATCTCTTGCCTCGTCAGCTAGATGGATAGACAAATGTTCCATTGAGTCGAAGAAGCTTGGTGGAAATATGCGTTCAAGCTTACACAAAATCAATGAGATGTTACTGTTAAGTGTCTCCATGTCCTCACTCTTTATATTTCGTGATGTCAAATCATGAAAGAATAGACACAACTCAGTTATGGACTTCCAAACAGCTTGTGGGAGTAGTTCTCGAAATGCAATGGGTAGAATGCGCTGCATGAAAACGTGACAGTCGTGGCTCTTCATCCCAAACATCTTAAGTTTACTCATGTCTACACATCTACCCATATTTGAGACGTAACCGTCAGGAAACTTAAGGCCTGATGGGTCCCGGGAGAGCAGGTGTGGTGTATGGGGGGGGGGGAATACACCACAATCCAACTTTTCGCGTTCGGATGTTAGAACAGCATGTTGAGATAGCTCACTGTTTATTCCATAACAGCTCGCTTGGTGTAGCAGATCGATCTCCTCTAATGTAGAGAGATATCCAGCTGCTCAAGTAAGTTCTCAACTCAGATTGAGTAATCTGTTAAGGAACAGATGGACTGGCAGCTAGCTGGAGCTTACCAGACAATCTGTCCAAGTACAGATAGTGTGCGGAAGCTTAGTGAATGTTGGTTGCTCTTACACTTAGAAAATATGTTTTGTTTATACCGAGTGTTCTTTAAGAAGTTGATTCAAATGCACAGCTCGCTGTTGGGTAACAGCTCGCTGGTGAAGTGATAAACAAAGAATCAAAGTAATGCAATGCAAAATATAAAAGAACACACAATATTTAACGTGGTTCGGGAAACCCCCTACGTCCACGATCGATCAAAGCTAGATCGATGAATCCCTTAACCTTGGATCCCTCGCTTATTTATCCTCGTTGAGTACGAGCCAAAACTCGCTTATTTATTCTCGTTGAGTACGAGATTACAACTCTCTTGTTTAAACTCGTCGAGTACGGGATCTGGGTTCGGTTTTATAATCGTTCTTCCTCCGAGCTTTTGGCTATGGAGGAAACTAGAACTATGGGCTTTGAAGGCTCAAATCTAAGATAAGTTCTAGCGGGTTTATCTTCAGAATAATGGTGATCTCTCTCTAATTTACAACACCCAAGGATGTATATAATCTATATCTGGTGTTGAATAATTCAATTGAAAACTGGAGAGAGTCTTGTAGCGTTGTAGCTTTTTCTGGGCATTATCACGAACTCACGAACACCATTTCTGAAGAAGACTTGAAGTATTTATAGGCTTATTTTAATTATAGCCGTTGGAAGTCTTAGCAGCTTTTGCAGTAAGCATTAAATGCTCTTTTGACCGTTGACTGCTGACTGTACTTCTAGCCGTTGGAGTTTGTCCTACGAGGATGTTGACGTGGCATAGGACAGGTAGCTTATTAATTTAGGTAGATTATAGCTTCCTCCAACTTGGATGAGCAGCTCGCTGTCCATCTCGCTATGCAGCTCGCTGTCATCTTGAAGACAAGCTGTTGATACACAGCTATCTGTTGTGGTAAGCAGATCGTTTTCATCTTTTGAACGATCTGCTGTTGACTGCTATTTGAAGTAGAGGAGCAGATCGTTTTTATCATTTGAACGATCTGCTGTTCTTAATAACATCTTGGTTGCCTTTTCTTTCATGCAGCTCGCTGCTCGCTGCTTTTGTTGATGATAGCAGCTCGCTGCTTTCGTTGATAGACAGCAGGTCGTTTTCTTCTTTGAACGATCTGCTGTGTACCTTCAACTTAAACAGCTGGCTGTCCATCGATCTGTCCTTGGTAAGAATGCTGTCATGCTGTGCTATAAATAAGATGCTTTAAAATCTAAGTCTAGATGGATCAGGTTAGTCCTATGAACAGATCGTTATATCAATCTGTTCTCACATTTTGACTTAACCTGCTACATAACAAGGTCGATCTTTTTAGCACAGATCATTAATTTAGTCTGGCCTTACAGGTTGATCTCCCTTCTACTAGATAGACAATAAGATCAAGCTCTATGACACAGGTTGTAAACTTAACCCGATCTTACATGTTAGCTGATCTACTATAGAGAACACAGATGGTTCCTATGGACACGATCTGTCTTTCATCGATCTGTCCTTACACTTAACCATCTGTTGTCTATCTATACTAGACACAAAGAAAGATAAATACATAAGCATCAATAAACATTAAAGCGAAAGCACAGTTTAATATCATGCATATATAATATGGTTTCGCATCATCAAAACATATAAATAATGATTTCTACAAGCATCAAAAAGGTTCCCAACAAGGCCTTTCACCCACTCACACAAGACTTTTCTCTCCTTTTTGTCAAGTGTATAGCATGCCTTAGGATATTTATTTGTATACTGGTCACTCATCAGCTCTGGTCTATGACAATAGAGGTTGAGTTCCTCCCTAGACTTTGCCGTGTCTTTTGTCTTGCCTTGGACATTCATAACAGTATTGAAAATGTTGTCAAACACATTCTTTTCAATATGCATAACATCTAAATTGTGTCGAATGAGCAGCGAACTCCAATACGGAAGGTCCCAAAAGATGCTCTTTTTCCGCCATCCAGTGGTAAATTGTCTTGAGATGCGCTTGTTATTATCATCATAATCTTTGGTTACATTTACTAGTCCCAAATCTTCAATCTGATAAAGTATCTCTTCCCCTGATCTCCTCTCCGGAGGATCATCTGCAACAATCTTATTCTTTCTAAATGTCCTCCTATTCCTCCTGAACTGGTGATCGTAAGGTAGGAACTTGCGATGTGTATCAAACCATGACTGCTTCCGGCTATGTGTTAAGGAGAATGCTTCTGTTTGTTCCATGCATCGAGGACAAGCTAATCTTCCAGCTGTACTCCAACCAGACAACATCGAGTACGCTGGAAAATCACTAATGGTCCACATCAATGTTGCGTGCATCTGGAAGTTTTGTTTTCTTGAAATGTCATAAGTATGGGCACCTACTGTCCACAATTGATTGAGTTCAGATATAAGTGGTTGTAGATACACATCTATCTTATCTTTTGGATTTCTTGGACCAGGAACAAGCACTGTGAGAAACATGTGCTATTCTTTCATGCACAATCATGGAGGTAAGTTATAAGGAGTAACTATAACAGGCCAGGATGAGTACTGTTGTCCCGATTGACCGTATGGTTGAAAACCATCTGTTGACAGTCCTAATCGTATATTCCGTGGCTCCGCTGCAAAACCCGGGTAAGTCACATTAAAGTGCTTCCACGCCGGAGAATCTGCAGGATGACGCATAACACCATCATCAGCTGAGGTTGAATGCCAGATCATGTCGCCGGTTGTAGCTTTAGATGCATACGACCTTTGTAAACGAGGTGTTAAAGGGAAGTAGTACATCTTCTTAAAGGACACTTATTTACGTCCCCGACTCCTATCTTTGTATCGGCTTTCATTGCAAAATTTGCAATTCACAAGATGGAAATCCCCCGCCCAATAGATCATGCAATGATTCCTACACGAATCTATCTTTTCTACAGGTAAACCCATTGCCCGTAGCAATTTTTGCGTGCTGTAGTAATTCATGGGCACTTTGTGGTGATCTGGGAATGCTTCATTTAATAACACACACATCTCGTTGAAATACTTTTGTGGCATCCCAGAACGGATCTTCAAAGTCATCAGACGAGCCACAAAAGACAACTGAGTGTGGTTCTTACACCCATGGTATATCTCTTGATCGGCAGCGTCCAACAACTTGTACAACAACTTTGCTGTAGCGTTTGGATCTTCCTTCTATGTCTGGGTTGTTAAAATTGGGACCCCCGAGATCACCTACCATCGTGTGATATGTCCCGTATTCTTTTTCGGGTTCTACATCTACGTCGACACGTGTTTCTTGAGCATATGAAGGTATTTCATTTTCACCATGAAACCTCCAGATCTCGTAACCCCGTGTGAAACCCTTTTTAGCGAGATGAAGCTGTACAACATCTGTACTTCTAAAGTATATATTCTTACACTTCACACACGGACACTTGATTTTTTCTCCATCCATTAACTGAGGCTGCCCCCATTCGGAAGTAAACGCAGATACATCCAATCTCGACTCATTTTTATAACCCTGATTATTAATAATAAGTATTCACATAGTAAAATAAAGATTCATTAGTTACGGAGAAGGCAAGACTATGAAGATTGCACATGTGTAAATATAGACTCATTTAGGAAAGTGTTTTATGGGAGTTGAATTATTTGAAGTTAAATAGAGGGGGAGAATTATAATTTGATTTGCAGTTGAATAGAGGACGACAACAGAGGGCGGGAATTATGAAAATTATGGTTAGAGGTCGAGAATTATGGTTTGATGGCGAAGATTATAATTAAGTTGATTTGCAGTTGATTGCATTTGGTTATTTTTGGTCATTTAATTTGGTCATTTTTGGTTCAGAATTATAAATTGATTTGCTCTTTATTATTTTTGGTCATTTTGGGAAATGTTATGTATATATATGTTGAGTTATATATATAATACATAATTGCATCCAAATAACCTATATCACTAAATCTAATCAAAACAGCCAGCTGACATAATCATAAAAACATCCCAACATACATTTCATGATCAAAACATTCGAACATAATAATTAAAATATCACAACATACATCTCATCATCAAAACATCACAACACATGCATCTCATCAAACCACCACAACATAATATTACACATATTGGGAGAAGATCCTTAAGACGTAATCAAAATCTATCCCAAAGGGAGAAGATCCTTAAGAAATTGATTACGTCTATCCCAATCTCATAAATATACGCAAATCATTATACTATATTACCAAAATTAAGAAATTAGAAATAATAAACTAAACTAATTAACCTATATACATTTCTTCAAGGTGTCAATTAAAACAATATTTTAAATTAAACAATAAATTCAATTTATAACTCATTAAGAAATTAATTATAAACTTAAAGAAAATATGAACAAAGTATTCGATTAGTAAATGCAATAACAATTATTAATCTAAATTAGTCTAAATTATGTATAAATAGTCTAAATTATTTGGGTGTAAATTAGTATAATTAACCTACACAATTAAATTATTCTAACTAACAAGATTAATCAAATTAAATACAAAAATTAACTAATTCATTATAAATGCTAAATAATGTAAAAATTAACAAATTAATTATATTAATTAAATTATTCTAACTACTAATTAATTAACCAAATTAACTAATTAATTACAAACATTAACTAAATATAATTAAAATAAATTATTAAATTTATATACCTTTCACCGGATGAGGCGACACCAGAGCGACGATAGGCGGCTCCGGGAACAGTCGGGAAAGTCGAAATGCGCGACTCCTAAACAAATTTAATATAAAGTTAATTAACAAAAATAAACAATTTAATTAAACTAATTAAATTAAGTAATTCTATACTAATTAATAATTAAACTAAACTAATTAAATTAATTAAACCTATAGTATTACTTAACAATATAAACAAATTAAACAATTAACCTATTTCAACAATTTAACTAATTAAGTAAACATATACTAATTAACAATTAATTAATACTAATTTAAATAACTAAACTAATTAAATTAAAAATTACTTAAAAAATTAATTAAACTAATTAAAGAATGAAACTATTTAATTAAACCTATACTAATTAACACTAATTTAATTAAACACTAAAACTACAATTATCAAATAATTAACAATTAACAACAATTAACACTAATTTAACAATTAACTAAATTTAACACTAATTTAACAATTAACCACAATTAACACTAATTTAATAATTAACTTATGTAAACAACCATTCACAAAATAAATTAATCAAAATTATCAAATAATTAACAAAATTAAAAAAAATTGAAAATAACATACCTGTGGAGGTGCTGGCCGGCGGACGGCAGCGGCGACAGCTGGCGGGCAGTGCGTGGAGGTGGCCGGGGGCGAGGACGGGAGGAAACAGGGCTGCTTCTTCGGCGACAAAAACGGAGACAATTAATTAGAAAAATGGCGAGATTAAGAGAAGGGGGAAGGGAAATCGAACTAATACACATACCTGGGGTTGCTTTGGCCGGTGGAAGGTTGGAATCGCCGGAGAAGAGACAATAGAGCGCTGCTGCTGTTTTGTTTCGCGAAATGGGCATTCTACCCGATAAATAGGGCGGGACGACGGACTGGGCGACGGACCAGTCGGTCGTCCGGTATAAAATTAATTCAAAAAAAATTAAAAGGTTTCACGACGGATCTAACGATGGAATACTCGGACGACGGACTGGTCCGTCGTCCAGTCCGTCGTTAACTTTGGCGCGTACTTACGCGCCAAAAAAACAGTCGCTAGTCCGTCGTTAGCCAAATTCGTTGTAGTCCGTCGCCAGAGGAGGACGGAAAGTCATTCCGTCGCCAGTTGAATGTTTTTTTGTAGTGTATAAAGGTAAAAATGATACTCTCTGCATCCCATTAAATTTGACACAATTTTCTATTTGGGACGTCTTACTAAGAATAACACATTCCAAAAATGGTAAAAGTTATCTCTTAAAAAATGTGTGGACTCTACCACCTTTATCACTCTTACGCTACTTTATACACTCTAATAATCGTGTCCAAAAGTTTTGTGTCATCCTTATTGAAATGGAGGAAGTATAATTTAAAAGGCCTTGTAATTTAAAAATGTGTTGGGATGCAAAATCTAACACCCTTGAAGAATGGGTTTTCTATGTAACGTGTCCAACAAAGCTTATGAGAGTGTGATATGCCTCAATAAAAAGAATTGATTAATACTATTGATACCAACATGATGTATTATTGATATGTGGGGGAACCGAGTACGTCAATCTAGATGAGTGTTCTCGAACAAACAATATGCTTATATAATTATATATATTAAAAATGAATGAATTATATTATAAAAAATCACAATTTTTGATATGCTTATATAATTCAAAAATAATAAGGAAAAATAATATAATTGTAATAAAGGACGAAAAATAATATGCTTGAAAGACTTTAGTGTCTCAAATTACTACATAAAGAATAAAAATATAAAATTGTGAATGAAATTATGAAAGAACATTTAGTTATCGTGTCAGTTCACTAAAATACACCCAGCGAAAATAAAAATTTACACACATAAAGAAATATAAAATTAAACAAAATTTTTTTAAAAAAAATCTGCCTAACATTTTTGAAAATAACTACTCCTATAATTTTTATCTTTTCCCGGTAAAAAATTGGTTATTGTAACATTTGCCAGCAAATACTACTGTCGAGTCTTGATAATATTTAATCACTTATTATTATAAATTCGTAGTCGTATATTTTCCTAATTCTTTTTGCCCAATCCTTAGTAGAACCAGCAATGGCGGTCGGCACCACCGCGTCCTTCTCTTCAATTCTCGGCGGCAGTGCGCTTGTCGCACTTCTATCCGCGTCCAGTTTCCGCCGCACCTTCTTTTCTGCCACCAGCCTCGTGAGCACGTTAGCCTCCTCACAATCCCCTCTCAGACATGTTAACAAACACCACTGCTTCAATATCGTCAAAAGAAGCTTTAGCTGCACTACAACTGCTCCTGCAGATTTTAATACGAATTCGTCATTTCCTACTTATAATGATTGGTACTTACAGTTTTCTGCTTCCTTAATGTGGTGGAGTAAATGTGCCATTCTTGAGAAGTCGCTGATGATATTATGCGTCTTGTTAGTTAAAACCTTGCTTTTGTTCCTTTGAATATGTGTGTTATGCAAATAGGACTTTGAAAATATGTAGATACAGCATCAAGAAGTTCCTTTTGCGAATATGATCATCTTGGCCTCGTCTTATGTAATCCTTTCATATCCAGATGGACCAGATGTGTTTTTTTTTGTGAGTTGATATCACATTGAGTCAAAGCTAGGCGTCACACTGAAATTGGTCTTAATCAAATGTGGAATGAATGTGTTTTTTTGGGAATCTATTAGAATATGACACTTAGTTGTTGTGATATTAAGTGCTTGCTTTTTATCTGTTTTCCCAATTCATTTACTTATTATTTTTCCTAATATGTGCCTAAGTAGTTTTTTTTTTCCAGTTATCCTCCTTATAAGCGTCTCCTTCCTTGCCCGTCGCAGAATGGACCTCCAAGGGTAGAACACTTAGTTGTTTTAGAAGGAGGTCCTGTCCTCGAGTACATTAGTCAAGCTCTAGATCTTCCACCCCTGTAAGTTCTGTTGCTCCTTTGTCAATTTTTCTTACGGTTTAATATATGCTATGAGATGTTCAACCTTAATATATATCTTATGTGGTTGACTATTGTTTCCATGTTTCAAGGTTTGTTGCAGATCTCATCCACTTTGGAGCTATATTTTATGCTCTTGTATGCCCTGACCCCCCTCTAACTGCTACACCTGAGCAAATAAAAGCTTTCAAGAAATTTACTGATCCATCACTGCTAAGGAATAGATCATCTATCAAAGGGAAGACTATACGAGAAGCCCAGAAAACTTTTCGCATAACTAGCACCAATGAGTTTGTTGAAGCTGGCACTTACTTACGGGTACACGTACATCCAAAACGCTTTCCAAGGTATTCATTTGATTATGTACAACCAAGATTATCCCCTTTAACCTGATAATCCTGATACATCTTTCCAATCAGATGTTATGAGATTGACTGGAAATCTCGAATTATTGCTGTGACTGAAAGCTATGTGGTGTTGGACAAACCAGCTGGTACATCAGTATGTCGTTTATCTTCTATATTTCTGTGAATTTTTGCTCACAGAAATACTTATTCCACCAGTTTTTCTATTATCAATCCTCCCAATTAGTCAATGATTCTCCAAATTTTAAATCATTCATCTGCTTAATATTCGCTTATATTTATACTACCATGTATTTCTTCCTGTTTACTCACTCATGTTGAGTTTTCCCTTAGTCTTCAATTGTTGCAACTTTCTTAAATTTGAATCTCACTGATGAGCAGGATGCACTATTCCAGCTTTTTGTGAACATGATTTACATATGCTAGATTTGTATACTGCAACAGCTCTATTACCCTGCATAGATATTCTTTGGAAAATGTACGCAATGAACACATATACTTCTAGGTTCCAGATTAAAATAACTTAATATTCTTATTTTGGTGCATAAGATTTTATATAAATTTTAAGGATTCATTATTAGATGTTATATATAAGACACATTGTCATTTATTTGCACCTTTATTTTATTTTAATTTTGAACGCAAATTCTTTTGAATAAGCCTGCTGTTTGCTTAAGATGCCTAGCCTGTGTTGTTTAACCTCAGGTTGGAGGAACCACAGACAATATTGAAGAAACTTGTGCAACTTTTGCTACTCGTGCTTTAGGATTGGATGCTCCATTAAAGACTACCCACCAGATTGATAATTGCACTGAGGGCTGGTGAGTGAAAAATATATATTTACGTACGATGTGTAGTTCCAGAAGCAGACTGTTGATCATCTATTTTTCTGGTACAGTGTAGTATTCTCAAGAACGAAGGAGTACTGCTCAGTTTTTCATGGAAAAATAAGGGTTAGTGACAGGATCTTGTATTTCTTGCTAAAGTAGGAGTGACATTATGAAGAAACAATTAATACTCCCTCCATCCACGATAAGTGTATCATTATTACTTAAACGGGTCGTCCACAAAAAGTGTATTGTTTCCCTTTTAATACATGGTCCCACACACTTTCCAACACAATACATCACCTCACATCTCAATATTTACAAAATTACCACATAACATCATAGTTTTTCTTAAAACTTGTGTCCACTCCTCCATGATACACTTATCATGGACGGAGGGAGTAATATATAATCATAGAATATTACAATCACTTGTCAGATCTCTTAGGTTTTTACATAATTACAGTCATCATCTCTTGGGTACCTTGTGGAAAACCCCTTGGTTTGACTGATAGCTCACACTTTACAGCATAAATATAAGAAATGGATCTAGGTTGCTCTCCTGGCAGTGCCTCTGTTTTGTTCTCTAGCAAATTTGGGGCATCATTAGATCTTGCTGCTGCAATTCTATGATATATTTGGAATCAGAAAACTATCTATGATAACTAGAACTTATGTACGGTTCTTAGGATAAAAAGGTTAAGAAGCTCTACCTTGCACTTGCTGCTGCTCCTGTTTCAGTTGGCATACTCACCCACTATATGCGCCCAGTCAATATTGCACCCCGACTCGTATCTGAAGGTATTCTGTTTCATTTTTTTTCTAGGTTGATTTATTGTAATTTCGTGGTTAGAATTTGAAGCCTTGTATTTCACTGAGAAGCACAACAATTGAGTTATACGATTATCTTTGGAACAAAGAAATATGTCATATATATTGTTGTGCATGCAGATTTTATCAGTGGTTGGCATTTGTGCCAACTTGAGGTCTTAGAGTGCCGGAAGGTTCCCTGGCCAAGTGCTTCAACTGAAGACAGATACAGAATTGACGGTTGTGGATGGCCGACTAAAGATTTTGCATACGAGTGTAAAATCAACCTCTTAACAGGTCGAACGCACCAGGTATTGATCTAAATTTTCAGATTCGTTCTGGGCCATGATATGTTCAGCCTTTTTCCTGATAAATTATGCCTTATAACTATATTTACACCTTCAATTACTTGGCCTAAAAGCATAACTTACCTGCAGATTCGAGCACAACTGGCTGCTCGTTGTGCCCCTTTAGTGGGCGACACAATGTATATGCCAGCTGCGGTTGCTGAGGCGGATCAACCCGGAATGAATCCCTTTGGCAAGAACAAGAAAGAGTACTCAAGTGATGCGGTGAGAGCCCCAGCTGTTGCAGAATGGATTGCTCTCCATGGAAAGGAACCTAGTGTTGCCATTGGTCTTCAAGCATGCCACATTTCATGGGATGATGGAGAGCACGCTTACGAGGCTAGATCTCCATGGTGGAGGTAATTACACAAACACGATATCTTACCTCAAATTTTGCACTTGCAACCCGAAAACCTTGTATAGAAAGTAGATGGTGTCTTGAGTATAGGAGGAGCAGGGCTAAGTAAGTTTATTGACATTGCTGTGATTAGACTTGCCGTCATCAAAATGAAAAACGAATTTTATTTTGTTACTAATAGAATTGCACCCAATTATGGATTCAATCACAGGCAGAACTACTTATTCTATCCTTTTATTTCTTCCAATTAGCTTTATAATGAAACTTCCAGATTATGCCTATTTAAGTTACATGAATGTTTAAGGTTAAATTCGTTTCTAAGAATTCATATGAGAAAAATTAGATATATGAGCTTCTCTTTTTGGTTTCAAATTTTCGTGATCAAAGTAATCAACAAATATATGGAAGAATTTTTATTAACAAAATAAGATACTCCGTGACTTAGGTCTCGGATTCGAGTCCTCCGTGACGCGGTTATGTAATTTAATTTTAAAAAATAAAAAATAAAATAAAATAAGATACTCGATGAAGACTTACTGCTTACCTTGGTTGATGAAGAAGAGTGTGTGGAGAAAAGGTGGTAGGAAAATATCTGCGACTATATACTTTTACTGAAAATATATTTTGCTAACAAGGTTGTTTACATAGACTCTCTTCTAAATTGGACTCATAAATAATTTTATATAAAAACAAATAATAAATTAGGCCGACCTTAATTAAGAGCAAGGGATAGATCACTCATTTCAAACATTGAAATCATTTATACGTGTCCTAAAGTTAGGATATGTTTAGTATCCAAGATACGATGCTAATCTTAGGATGATTAAACTATGAGTATAATGTAATCATTCTAAGATTAATATCGTATCTTAGATACCAAATATACCCTTAAAAGATATGATTGAAGTACGGATTTCTAACCACATCTTCATATAATTTGCTTGTTAAACAAACTAATCTAGGTACATATAATCAAGTTATATGGAATTTTCAGAATGTAATGTTTTTTAATTAATGTTAATTTATTATATTAATTTACATTATAGTTAAAAAATAATAATAAAAAATAGAAATTAAATACGAGAAACTCAAATCAAGAGATTCTCATTGTGGAACATTTTACAAAACTCCCAAAAATTCGTAGATCACACATAAAAAGTTTCCAAAAATTATAAAATAAGACCGTAAGACCCCGTTGCGGAAAAAAATAGCTCTTATGGGATTGAGCTCAAGTAATTACTGAAATTCATATTCCTTTCATTTTATTATTAACATAGGGTTATATTGGTCCCGAAACGAGTGTACTGAGTGTATAGGGGTAAACCAATTAAAACTTTTTATCTTAAAATAAGTTCAGTGGTAACCCAAATCTGAAGGGAGGAGATTTCAGTAGAGTATTTGACTTTAGATAGCAATCCTTCAGTCTACACTTAGTATTTGACTGATGCACTAATATCTTAAGTGTACGTGTGGAAGTGATGGTTTAAAAGCTTACTCGTTTGTCAGAAATCTTAATGTTAATGTTTCAGTTTTCACTTAATCAATATTCAGTTTATGCAATATATGGTTAGAGAATAAATGTTGAATGTAAATAGCAAAGACACAGGATATGGTTTTCGTGGTTTGGAGATAAAATCTCCTATGTCCACGTGTCTCGATGTGAGTCGAGGGTTTCCAAATAATTGGAGATTTGTCTTACAGTAATCAACCTTGAAGGTTAGATGGACAATAGTGTCTGATCACTTCTAGCTGTGAACTTAATCTAAGCTAGAGCTATTTCTTAGGTTACAAAGTTTTATCGCTTCTAAGAACACACAGTAAGTGTTAACTGAAAGCTTGGAGTGTTCTTGAACTTGAGAGCTTGAAAGCTATGGATGTTGAGAGCGAAAGAGCGATAGAGTGTTCGAAAGCTTGGATAACCGGTATTTGAAGCGTTTGAAGCATCGGGGTATATATAGAGCTCTCTTAAAAATATATTCGTTGTGAGAGAAAGCTTCATTTGAATTCTTCCCGTTGGAGTCGCCGTCTTTTTTGCCATTTTTGGTCTCTGCAACAAGATCTTGCTTCACCTACTCAGATCATTTCCAAAAGTGGTAAATCATATAGTGTAGCATGTAACTCAGTGGCTTGGTAAAAATTCAGTTGATAACTTCAGTACTGGACTTCAGTGGACGAGCTTTTTTGCTTCAACTAACTTCAACTTAAAAACTTCAGACCATTTTTTCAGTAACATGGACCTTCAATTTTGACAGATAGGTTGAGTTCAAAAGAACTTCAATGGTTTGTCTTGATATTCAGTTTTGAGTCCTTCAGATTTTACCTGTAAACTGAATTCCTTAACGAGTGAATTCTAAAATAAGACTAGTAACAAGATTTCAGATTTAGATTTAATACATCTTTCAGTGGAGATTTTGGAATTTGAATCAAAACCATTTAAAATATTTGTTTTGGAATTTGAATCAAAATCATTTAAAATATTTCCAACTGGTTACTTTTAATCACACCTAAACATTTAAATAGGGTAACTTTAAAGAGTTACCATTGTAACTTATTATTTACAGTGAGAAAAAAAAAACATATTGTGATGAGCGTGCGTGTGTTGGCTAGTAGAGTGAGGTTAATGCCCAATATAATAGGTATCAGGTGTGAGTCATTCGTGACACGGCTATCTAATTTAATTGTTAATGTAATCCATTTAAAAAACAAAAAAGTCAGAATATGAGTAAGCGGAGAGTCACGAAGAGAGACGTACGTAGTGAAGAAACGAGACCCCATATCCTGAAAGAACATGATTGTCAAAGATAAGTCACATGGTAACTCATACAAATATGTATGTAGAAGAATGACAGAGAGACTCCAACGTCCATTTCTCTGCCACAAAATCCAAATGCAAACGTGGTCCACATCCGCATCCCCACATTCCCAGTCCTCTTCCTTTCTATATGAAACAAATTACTTAATACATATATCAATTCTTTAACACAACGGTTGGTATACAGATGATGAATTGGCACTATTTATGTCGACTGAACTCACTCATCTTTTATTTGGACGAAACAAAAATATATATATATATCATATCTTGCAAATGAAGCTTCGCTTCTTTCAAGAAACATTATAGTATTGGTTTTCACCATCAGCATTCACCAATAAGGAAGCCTGCAGAATTTGTTTTTCAATCTGGTCAGCCAGCCTAGCTATCTAGCTAGCTCATATATAATTGTGTGCATATTGTTGTAAAAATATTAATTAGGAGAGGATGGATTTAAGCATGTTGAGTGGTGGAGTAGTTGAGGAAGCATCAGTTACTGCAGATAGCTTTGTGGTAGATATCGAAGGCTTCACTCATCTTACCAATGCCAGAATCTTTGTTAGTTTCTATATCATTTATAATACTCCTTACTAGCTGTAGTTTTAGATCTTTACTCAGAAAACAAAATAGTAAATAGTTGATGATTTCTGCCTTTAAGCTTACAAGATTGCATTATTACAGAGCAATCATTCAAGAAAAGGATCGACAAGAGGCGTCGGAGACAACAAAATCCACCCAAATTTGGCGGCACTGGAACCATCAAATAAAGGTAATATCCCACCCTCTTCTGCTAAAGCAAATTAACCTTAAAAAGTAGTACTCACTTTTTGGCATACCTCATCTTTTCTATTTCTTGCTTTTTCTGAAACGACGATTGTTCTGCTCTGCTAGTTCTAATTAGTAAACAGAAACAAACAAAGTTTTATAAATATATTTTCTTCCACATATATAGAGAGAGAGATGGATACAAAATTTACAGTCATTCACGGAATAACCCTATATATTTTATACATGAATCATTATTGTGTGTGTGTGTATATATATATATAATTGGGTTGAATTATATATTCTTACCCCGGTTCGGATATGTAAGTATGCATCGTTGCCACATTGGTACGGTAGGAATAATTCCAACATAAAACCCAGCTCAATCGCTCATCCTTGTATGTCTTGTATATGTGTATGTCTTTGTGTTTGTGTGTGTGTGCGCGCGTAGACCTGGTCCACGTAAACATTCAAAACTAAACACAAACTGCAGGTAATTAATAAGATTTCATTCATGTCTATTTTGAGACAACATTAATTACATTAATAGATTCACTTTGTAGGGTATGAGTCTTGAGATATCCGCCTCCAATCGATCTATTTCTTCATCGTTTAATCTTAAGTAAACTAGTACAGTATGTAACAACAGTCACATAATGATTTGCTCGTGTCTTAATTTCGCATTTAAGATATCTCACAACTAATTAATTAAAAATTAATGAAAGATATATACATAATGTATATTCCTTTGTCGTGTGGTAAAGAGGCATGCAGGGACGAGTGATGTTGACGCTCATGTCGACCAAGTTTATTTCTAGTTGCTAATAATACAGATAATCATGACTGCAGGTATAACTAATACTATTATTAGCCTAGCTCTTTTTAAATAGCTAGGAAGAGATCAAAAAAAGACATACTATTATTAGCCTAGTATTATTGAAACGTCTTAATATATATAAGATATTTCACTACTATCCAAAATATATAAAAGATACACGTATCATATTATATATGTGTCGCCCTTTTCGTGTGGTAGAGGAAGAGGGGACGTTGCGGCTTAATTATATATCGACCAATTGTATACCAAATTTTTTTTTTTTATCACTTTTATTGGGTAATAATTCTGATTAATTAATAGAAAATTAGAGTATATAATCAACTAAGTGAATTAATTTGGTTTAGATGGTATGAAATTAAACTGCAGGTAGCTTACATGGAGGAAGTTGCAGCATCCCAGAAAAACCAGTGGTGGCGGCGGCGCATGATGTTGATAAGGTGGGGACCCCCAAAATTCAGCACCAAATAACCATAAAAAAAGGAGGGCTTAGCACTCCACCGCCGCCACCGGAAAGTAAGCGCAGCGGCAAGAGATTAGGGCACCGTTATTCTTCAGTAGCCCGCTTTATTCATCCCAGAAAAATACTTATGTTCTCAGCTACCTTGTACGAATTACCTCTATCCTTTCTCATCTCTTACTCACTAAATTCATACACACACGAATAAAAAATTTCAAAAAATATATGATAAAGTTGTTTGAATGTATATATGTGTTGGTTATTCAGGTCGAGCATGGGAACTGTAATGTTGATCTACTTCACCTTGTCGATTGGCAACCTCAACTCCGACGACAATGCTGCTGTTCTATATTGACGCATGCCTGCTGATGCAGTTCCATCGCTTAATTGGAAGAGGATGATGTACAAATTAAATAATAAATGCATGTCTTGAATTTATATTTATATACTAGTACGTCTGTGGAAACTTTAAAGTTTGATCACTATATTCAGTATTAATTAAGTTTGTTTTGTGCGTGGATTTGATACCTAGATTGATGCATGTATATATGATAAGTGTAAGTTCAAAATACGCTTTTATGATTTATTATATTAATTAAAATTATAAATTTTGTTATGAAACATCAAGTGTGGACACAAGAATAAAACATTTGATCGCATCCGCACGGTCCCCACTAAATTCACGTCTTCATCTTGAATACACTTGCAAGCATGCACATATATAGTGTCCATACTTGTGACAACAATAACGTTAAGTTCCATATATGCGACTTATTCGATCTTTCTACCACTTTCACTTGGAATTAAGCAAGTATCACCTTCAATCTAAGCGCCAATATAGACGTACCTTTAATCACACAACATTGCAATATAACATAACAATCATTCAAGAAAATGATCTAGAAGAGGCGGCGGCCACAACAAAATCAACATAACCTCAACTAGACAAAATATATATATATTTAATATTGAGTTAATATATGTACAAAATAATCAAATAATATTATAAAAAATAAATAATAACATAATAATATTTAAATTCCAATTTCAACATTTTTTTTATTAAAATATTTTTATAATTAATTATTATATTATTTTGTATAAATAGTATGAATCGTATTGAACCGTAATATTCATATATATATATATACCTATTGAATATATAGTGAAAGCTTAACCTACACAATAATTTCGAAGTCCACGAGTTTAGTCAGTTTATAATATTTGCTGTTTGCCTATATGTTTATGACCAACCACAAAATTAATATAAAATGGGAATACATGTTGTTGTAAATAAAAGACACTTTAATTGGAGCTAGAATCTTAATTAACTCTAAGGGAAAATGTAATATTTCTCTCTTCTTTTACATAAAGTTTTTCTTTATTTATGTGGCCAAATAAATCAATTAATATATATATATATATATATATATATTAATTCAAGAAATGATGTTTATAACTTATAATAATATAACATGAAGTTTGTTCGCTAAGTAATGAGAATAATTCAGACTTTTTATATTAACAAGTCGCATGTCTAATCGAGATAGATGCGAAATGCGTATGGCCCTATTGTAAGTAATTCAGTTTTGGTAGCTCAAAGCAGAAAAGATAACTCAAAAAAGCATTCATAAAAATCCAATATATTCCCATTTCTTATCTCTTTCTTGAAATTAAATAAAATACTTACTTGAAACGGAAAATGAAACATGTATGAAAATAGTTGCAACAAAAATCAAAATGTAGGCGCCACTATTTATGTTGACCCAACTTTTTGGAGAGAATTTACGGGCACACATGGCACCACACGACTGATGTGATAATGTTACGTTAGAGTATAAATTGTAATAATATTTGATTTTTTAATTTTTTATTATTTTATATTAAATTATATTTTAATTAATAAATTTTAATCGAAAAGTGAAAATTAATAAACTCTAATCAAAAAGTAAAAATTAATAAACTATACCTATATTCGTTCGCGAAGGACGTATTAACACTGGCCCCAACGAACGGGTCAACATTTTCGTATACATGTATATACCTTGGAAATGAAGCTTTGCTTCTTGTAATAAAAAGTTTGTATGGATTATTGTTTTACCTATTTTCGATCTCGTTTTTCGTGCATATTGAGTCAATATTATCGTGTGTTTATTTTTCTATTTGATCTTTTAGTTACTATATTTTCATATTCTAGGTAAAGATCGGTAAACGGAGTTAACAAGATTCGAGAAGAGAAACGAGGACGAAAGACACAAAAGAGGGCTAAGCAACGCACTAGGATAGCGACCACTAGCCCTCGAGAATGTATGGTTCGGGCAAAGCATGAGCCTAGCCCCTAGCGGCCGCTGGCCCTTGTAGCTGAAGTCAAGCCAGAACGTGGGGCTAGCGACCGCTAACCCTTAACGGCCGCTAGCCCTTGCGAGCCATTCCAAGACAGAACTTGGGGGTAGCGGTCGCTACACCCTAGTGAACGCTGGCCAGACGAGCTTCTTCCCCCATATATAATGTGTTCGCGTGATTTTATTAATCATCTTATCATTCTAGGGTTTTAAAAACTACGAGAGAAAGAACAATAGTCTAATTCCATATTTAAATTTGGTTCTTCGTTCTTTATTTTTGCATTGTGGATTCGATCGTGATTCAATACGGAGACTATTTCTAGTGCATTATTTCCCGTTTAATTCGTGAGTTCTTATTGCTTTCGTTATTTATTTATTATTTTCACTTTCTTATGGCTTCCTTCTTGATTAAATTTGAATTATTGATTTCCTACTCCATCATCCATGTCAATCAACCAATCGAAGTATGTCAAGATTTATTTCCTTTAATTCCTAGTTCTTAGATTTAGGATTTAATTGCTTTCTTAATTCTCGCCTAAATAATTCGTTTTTCCATTATTTTAATTTCACTCGCCTAGGTAATTAATTTATTTAGTTAATAATCATACAAACCTCAATTCTTTTAATTGCCTTTTATCAACAACGTAGATGAAATCTTATTTAACCTTCCTTGAGAATACGATTAAAGTTAACTTATTAATCTATAATGATCTCGTTGTCTTGCTGACTTAACTTAAATAAAATAAATTTGAAACAGTGATATCGTTTGTACGATTGTATGATATAGTTGACGAAAAAGAGGCGTGTTTGTCCATCGTCATTCATTCTCCATCACGTTGTGAAAAGTGGATTTTGTTTCCCGATTTAATACGCAAACTGGCGCCACCATCCAAACACGCCTTCCCTCCATTACCCCCTTTTTCCATTTTCCGAGCTTCAATCACCTCATCCTTCATTCTTGCTGCTCTGAAATCGGAAATTGGTAAGTGTAATTAATTATGAAAGTTATGAAAATTTAACTATATGCAGCACAGCGAGATTGTTCTTCAAGCCTTCATATATAAAGTTTATATAAACACACACATTAAAAAAAGAATTGGGAGAAGATGGATATTGAGAAGCTGAGAGGAGGTGTTGAGGAAATATCAGTTTCTGACAGCGTCGTCGTAGAAATCGAAGGCTTCTCCCATCTTACTGAGACAGACGCCTCTGACAGTTCAAGGATTTCTGTAAGCAAATTTCTTCCATTTTCATTTTCTTAATTTCTAGCAATTATTTTGATCTACTTTTGCATGATCATTTCCAGTCCTAATTATATATAAATTAAAAGCTATATGAAATAGTCTTACTGAGTTACTAATCTCAGAATAACTATTCAAGAAAAGGATCGATGAGAGGGGGCGCCGAGAAGGCGGCCATGCTAGAAGCTTCAGCTAAAGGTAACTGCTAATTAACAGATATTTATATTCCTTCTCCTATTCTGATAAAGAAACCTTAAATAATTATTCTTTGTGATAGTATCTAATATTTCTTGTTTTTCTCTGAAACGATCGTTATACTGGAAAATATTCATTTAATAAAGATTGATAACATATACAAATATGGGCCCGGAGCTTTTAATAATGTTTAATCATTAAGGATCATTCTAAAATAATCTATCATGATATGAGTATTCATTTTATCTTAGAAGAATTATTTTTCCACAAGTTTTTGCCTAGTAAGATTTAATTCCATGAGTTTTCGCCTGGTAATATTATTTGGTTTTCTTCTTTATCTTTTCTTGTATTACGATTTAATGAGATTCACTCTTATATCCTACTGTTAAATTTTAATTTATTTTTAAAATTTATTTTGGATTTCAATTTTATATAATTTATTTTATTTTCATATATGATATTATAATTCATCTCATTTATTTAATTATTTTTAGTAACATTTAATATCACTCTTAACAATTTTTAAAGTTCAATTAAAATAAAATACATAATTTTTAATTTTTTTAAATGTTAATTAAAATTTATTATATCATAACAAAAATTTTAATTATTAAAAATATAATTAAATAAACACAAATCAAGAACACTAACCCATCCCAGCCACGTCAAGCCACGTCTTCATAATAAATTTATTATCAAAATTCAAATCTTCTTTCAAGATCCGAAATGTAGTAATAAATGTAAATTCCGCACATACACTACCAATTGGAAAGTAATAAATCCTAGTAGGGATTGATGTCTAATTCTCTTTCACACCCAAAATTTGATTCGATCATGGTAGATGACTCGCACAATCATTTGTCCGAATGATAACAAGAAAGCATTTCGTGTAGGAATGTCAACCGGATTAACCTATTCGGTTTTGGACTAACCCACTCGGATTGTTAGGTTATTCCGTTCGGATTAAATCGGGTTAAAAAAAATTTCGGATTAAAAATTTACAACCTTATCCCTAAACTTTCAACTTTCGGGCTAGCCCATCGGGCCAATCGGGCTAGAATATTTATGAAAATATTTAAAATGTAGTATATTTTTTATGATTTTATATTTAAAAAATATAATAAATAAAATAAAATTTTAGACATAATTAAATATTAAAATTAAATATGAATAAATTTAAAGAGAAATGCAATGATATTATACTCAAATTGTGCCATAATTATTTTTTTAAATACTGATTGATTAATTGATGGATATGAAAAATACATTTTTGAATGAAATATCAAATATATTATGCAAATAATTATTATTTTATTTTTTCATTCGGTTAATCGGGCTAACCCACTCGATTTTCGGGCTAACCCTAAGGTTCGGGTTGATTTTGGTCCAACCCATTCGGGCTAAAAAATGTTTCGGGTCATAAATTTTCAACCCTAACCCTTTTCGGTTTCGGGTTGGTCTTTGGGCCAACCAGCACTTTCGGGCCAAATTGACATCCCTAATTTTGTGCCACCTCGCCCCATGCACTTTTCAAGATCATTTGCTTGGTCTGAAAAATGCAGGTACCTTACATGGAGGCAGCTCAACAGAAAAACCAGAACAGCTGGCGCATGGGATCTCCGATCCAATCGCCACCCCCAAAATTCACCACCAAATCACAATCAAGAAAGGAAGCCTAAGTACCCGACCGCCTCCTAAAAGCAAGTACAGCTGCAAGAGATCAAGGCAGCATCATATTTTGCCAAGCCAGTTTATCGATCCCAGAAAAGTACTCATGTTCTTCGCTACCCTGTAAGAACCACTCACTAGTACTCACTAAACTGTAAACACGAAAAACATGACACCTTTTGCATGGAAAAGTTATTAAATTTGATCTTGTTATCTGTTTCAGGTCAAGCATTGGAACTGTTCTCTTGATCTGCTTCACCCTGTCCATGGGTAAGCTAGACCAAGACGATAACGGTCTAAGTTGACAACCACTATAATCAGCTCACCTCTAAATCACATGAAACATATTCAGAGAACCACTAGATTGAACCAAACTACTGAATAAAAGAATCTGCACGTTCATGGAGAAGCTGATGAAGAATTTTCTTGTTCATTACATTTAAAATCATGACCTTAGGAGTTAGGACAGTAGAAGGAATGAAAAACACATGAGGATTACCTATCTAGTAACTTCATTTATGTTTTGTCTCTGTTAGAGCTCCATCTATAGGTAACTGCTAATTGGTCCCCTCTGTTGGAGGTCGTCTGTGCATATAAATTCAGGTTGGCACGCAGCAACAAAAAATAGGATAACCTGCACGTACTAAACATACAAGAAATACAGAATCTGGGCTACATAAAAGACAAAGCTGTTCAGTTTAATATTCTTATTGTCCAGATCTCCAAAAGCTTATATGCCAATATACATGATAGATTTTTATGAACAAGATTGAAAATAGTAGCATGCTGTCAATGAACAACAAGAAAGCAGAAATCACGAGACAGCAAGCATGAAAAGATAGAAATACAATTTGAATAATGATTAAGAAATCGGTCTGTGTCTCTATGATCAATTCACATTGATATGAAGGGCCAGCTGTACTTTCAAGTTTCAAGATGTAAACATACATGATATATATTTGATGAGGCCAAGGTTCTCAGTTATTTTCCATTTTCTAAAATTAAAGCAAAAGGATGTAAAATGTTAAATAAAACAAAGGCAAAGTTCTTATGATAAAGGGCCAGAGAAAAGTGAATTATCGAGACTAAATATACAGATAGACTAATCCTTTTATTACCAATGTCACAAAAGAGAGAACAACTTAGTAGCGTTTTGAAATTCTAGGCATTGAACATCTATTTTTTCTATCATGGTAAAGCCTCAGTATAATTGCAGCTGTTTCTTCAATTGCTTTTGCTGTAACCTCTGCAATCAGTGCAAACATGCACAAGACATAAGTTAATCATGATTATATCTACTATGAAATATTGTGTATAAAATTTGTACACTCACCAATTACAGGCCATACGGGATTCTCTAGGAAAATCTTACTGGCAAAGTCCAGCTCTTCTTTGACATAGTCCATTTCAGAATAGTTGCACCTCACACTACCATCCAAGCCCAAAGTCTTTGCTCTTGCTCTTCTGATTGTTCGTAATGCAACAGGATTTATAGTTAGGGCAAATACCTTCTCAGGATCAACCTCAAAAAGGGTCTTTGGAAGATCCACATTCATCACAATCGGCACGTTTGCCACTTTGTACCCTTTCTGCGCCAGGTATATAGACAATGGTGTCTTTCCCGTACGAGATACACCAACAAGTACAATGTCAGCCTTGTGTAGATTTTTGGGTAAAGCTCCATCATCTTGCTTTATAGTGAACTCAATAGCCTCAATCCTTCTAAAATAGTCCTCCCCAAGCGAGCTACTTCTTGCCCATCGGGGAAGACCAGAAGGAGAAATACCAAGATGAGAAGCAACTGCTTCTGTTATGGGACTAAGTACGTCAAGAGATGTTACTCCCCACAGCTGACACGCTTGTCTGGCTGACTCGGCAATTGAAGGATCAGCTAGAGTATACACGACCATTGCTCCTTCCTTGGCTGCTTGCGCAATCACCTCCATCAAGCTGTCTACATCATCAATCTGCAACAGAGATATAAACGCAGTTTTTAGTCCCATTCAGCACCCATTGCCCTCAAACTCAATACAAAAATAAACTTGAAAACACACACAATGTTTTAATAATCAAGACAGATAACATTATAGTTTTATAACTTTATTGCACTTGCTTCTGAATGCTTGGAGAAAAACTAAAAATGAAAATAACATCAACATCTGCTGGTGCCTAAGCAAAAAAATAAAAATAAAAAAGACGTTCCCTCAAAATCAGGAAAATAACAAAATCCATAATATAAAATTGTTGAGAGATCTTTGTATTTAGATTTTGGAACCATAAAGTAGTGTCTCCAACTCAAGATTAACCTTTAAACCTAAACTTCATTATTAGTACTCATGCTTACAATTTTGTCAATCACCAATTAATAGGCATTTCGGCAGCATACAACTACAGCATAAAATATCAACACATCAATCATAGTAAGAATTGATCAAGATTCTCTCTTTGTATTTAATATTCCATTCTCTATTTCATTCCAAAAAAGTAACAATACGAGCACGTAGCACCAATAAAACGTTAGCACGAAATAATAAATCTCCATCATATGATCCAAGGCGAGTCTTTCATTACATATAGTAATAACATATAGTAATAATAAAAATATGCAATTCAAGATCTGAAGACAAACTTACCCCAGAAAACAAATGAGTATTAATCGGGCAAACCCGATCCACCAAACAGTGCTCAAACTGGCCCAACGCGGCGGTAACGGAGTGCTCCACCGTCCAGCCCGTGCCGTCAGACACCATGTATATAGACTTAGCGGCGCTCCTCGCATCCTTTAAACGCTCGCCGTCACCCCCACTGTCGCTACGAGGCGAGAGCTCAATTCCACTACGGTTGTTACTATCGGAAGCGAATATCACCGGCGTCTCGGTGTCGGTGAGAGTCATTTCATCAACAGATCTCTGAACCGGGCGGCTCAATTTGCGGCCGGACCGTACGGAGCGAGCTCTGGACCAGCGGTTAAGCTGCGGGCTTGATTTGATTCGGCGAGACTGAGATTCCGGCGAAGATGGGGGAGTGGAAGAGGCGGCGGGGGAGATGGATTTTTGGTCGGAGAAGGAAGCGGAGGTGGCCGGAGACGGCGACGTGGGAATGTTCGACAAGGATAAGGTTGAGGTGGAAATCATTGTAAAAAAAATCCAGTTTTGTATCCGGCTACTTGGGAGAGTCTCGCGTCTTAGAACTGAAATGGTGGGTGTACGTGGCAGCTTTAAGTCCCTCCCTCACTTTCCTCCTCTTCTCTTCTCTTCTCATCACATCCTTCATACTCTTTATCTTCTTCTTTTCATTCTTTTATTTATGGGAGAAGGTGCAAATACGTCCTCAACGTATTTAGCAAAATGCAAAT